>JAWPHD010018567.1:0-39343 GCA_037043455.1 Cyrtodaria siliqua
GATTCATGGCCTGGGCAAAGGAAGGCGAGAGGCTTAAGAGGATTTAGTTCAGATGCGTACACATACACAAACTCCAGCAGCTATGTTTGTGTGACTAATACCATTTTATATCCCCACAAGCCAACCTCCCCCACCCCCCACTCACCCACAAGAAAGTCACACATGCTTCTCTTCCCATGTTTTCAATGTGCTGAAATAACCCAAACTCTAAACCCTGGTCAGCTGGGCTTGCCTGAATATTAGCTCAGCTTCCAAAGGGATCAAAAGTCAAGAATATTTCTTCAATGTTTCACTGAAATATTTCAGATAATACCTCAATGAAAATTAAACTGATAAAAAGCACAATTATGCCTTAAATCACCTGTCTGATTAGGTTACATTCCAGCACCTCTATCTTCATAGTGAGAGTGAGGCTGACATAACGATATACGTCCTCAAATGCTCGGTCGAACAGCGTATACAAGGTGTCACTTTCCTGGGCACTTCTTGTCAATAACCAACCCTGCAGATGAACAAGTGGTGAAAGTGTGTCATAGTGTTGTCAAGCTGTTTTATACATGGAACACAAGTTCTGCTTAGTAAATGATTATAAACAGTTTGGTTCTATTAATAAAAACTATCTATATAATTCATATTATTATAATTATTTTAGTTAACAAATACTTCTCTGAATACAACACTCAAGTTTTTTAATACTGCCTTATTTTATTTCTAACTTAGTCTCAAGCTGTATGCGACTCATTATTCAATGACGCCTAAACAAACCTGAAGTATGGGCCTCCAGTCAAGCGCAGATGAGCTCATGAACACCATACCATTCCTGGACACAGTGGCGGGGGACGCGTTGTCAATGTTGTGTACCTCAAATATAATCTTACAGTTGGGGGCCATGGGAATACGGTCACCATTAGCCAGGGTTAGTGTTTTGTTGTCGTCCAGAACAGAGTTCAGATTCTCAATCCAGATGGCATCCACAGGACCATCCAATACAAGCCAGATATGCTCTCCTGGAAATAAATATTAATAAATTTAAAGGAAATGTATAAGTCGTCAATACATATAGAAGTATGTGTATACATTGACAACACAAGACAGACAGGCAGTGAGCTTGCACAAGCCAGACATCTTGGCCTGGAAATAAACAGAAAGACAAAATATATGATAGGTATATACCAACTTTACCCAGCAAAAATAAAAAACAAAACACATTTTTTATCCAAAAATTCAAACAAAAAACATAACACAGCTTTTGTTGCTAGCTTTTGATTATCAATCTTACCAAATTATGTCCCTTTAAGTTTTGTCGGTAGTTTCATCCGTAACAAATTATTACCTGGAAAATTTGAAACTGTCTTAATATGGAATATTTTGTTCTTCAACTTAAATTATGTGTGCTTGCAAACATCATGAATTTTTTATTAAAACTTTTTGAAAGTTTTGTACTCACTAAAAAACTTGGACATATATAAAATAATACCATCATTAACAAGACCTCGGTCTGAGGGTCTCTCGCATACCGCGGCAAACCGTATATGAAATATTTATTAAATTTTTGCTTAAATGATGTCCACCAAAGACAACACTTCATATGATCAAGTATCAAACAAATAAAAGCGAAGTAATCATAATAAGTTAAGTTACTGAGGTTAAGTGGTTTAACCAGGGTGTAGGTTTGGGGGAAAAATGCAAAATATAGGGCTCATCCTCTCACCACAGGCAGTTGACTTATGAAGTTTCATGAGATTTGCTTTATTATCAGGTCATAGTGACCTTGACCTTTGACCTACTGACCTCAAAATCAATAGGGGTCATCCTCTCATCACAGGCAGTTCAAGCATGAAGTGTTATGAGATTTGCTTCAGGGGTAGAGGAGTTATGGAGCAGACAATGTTGCATCTACAGACAGACAGACGGACAGGGTGAAACCAGTACACCCCTCTAAACTTAGTTTAGCGGAGGAGTATAACAATACATATGACCAAGTATCAGACATAAAGTGAGAAAATCACATAAAGTTAACTGAGGTTAAGTTACCTAACCAAGGTTAAGTTACCTAACAGTTACCTAACCAAGGTTAAGTTACCTAACCAAGGTTAAGTTTGCGGAAAATAAGCAAAATTTGACCTTGACCTTGGTAATTTTTGTCGTTCAGTGATGTCCACCAATGCCAACAATACATATGACCAAGTAACAAATAAAGAATATGAGGCAATCTCATGTTACCTAACTAAGGTTAAGTTTTGAGAAAATAACGCAAAATATGACCTTGACCTTGGTAATTTTGGCATTAGTGATGTCCCTTGATCCAACAAAGCATCTGACAAAGTTTCAGAAAAATTCGAGCAGCGCTTGTTGAGATATAGTTTAAAATGTGGCCGCCGCCATAACCGCCGCCGCCGGAAAAGTGACTGCTATGTCTCTATGTGGGCAAGACAAAAATGGGTATTTTTTATATAAATTTGCTAGTTAAGTTTGAGTTTCACATTAAAGTTCAATGTCTGTTTAATAGATCAATCAGACATCATAAGGTATGTTTCTGCGAAGTTAAACTAACCCGCCAAATAACGGCAAATTCCACTAAAAAACTCTTTAACAAAACTAGCCAGGTCTTCAGTTCATATAATAATGTATATGTGCCAATTTGAAAAAGTATAGGTTTATTCACGGGTTCTTAAAATACCCACGATTCAATATACATAATTTTATAATGAATTATGAGTTGGTAACTTTTATTAATTCAATGCTCCAGTTTTGTGGTTTGATCTGGCTGGTTAAAGCCGTTTATATTGTGTCTATAGAGTTTAGATTCTCAAAATATGCAAGTTGTATATATACTTTGTTGTCAGTTGGTTTAGAAAAGTGTACTTATGTTGTTAAATGGGGCTGTTGTTGGCGGGATAGCTACTTTAATCAGATCTCAATACAAGCTTGGCATATTATCACAAAGATGGCCACTGGCTGTTTAACAAAAGAAAAGGCACCATAGATCAAAGGTATGTAAATGGATGTCAAAAGTTTTTATGAAATTAAGCCTTGAAGCTGCTTTACATAAGGCGTATCTAATACAGACCTTTCTTTGCCTTGAGAGACCTCCTCCAGAGTGTAGAGAAGATACCATCTGTCCAGTCATTGGTGGCAACATCTAGTCTACCAAACATCTGTGGCGCCGTGATGGCTTTGGGGTTCATCCTCATCTCCCTATGTGGGGCCCCGCAGTCAGTCATGGCCTTCATAAGGACCTGGATACAACATGACTTACCCGCCCCACTGGGCCCCAGAGTCATCATACCATGGCGTACACACTGGGTCTCGTATAGCTGATATGGATAGAAGTTTACTATACCAATTATACAAATGATTATTGTTAGTAAATATTACACACACTAGGCCCCAGTCATCACACATTGGGTCTCGTACAGCTTTCATGGATATATTTTATGGATTATAAGAATCTTTCATGGGTATCCGTTGAAGATAGGGAATTCCAACCCGAGGTATAAATGTTTTTATCGGAACCGAGGCAGGTTCCGATAAGAACACTGTGCCTCGGTTCCGATAAAAACACTTATACCTCGGGTTGGAATTCCTTATCTGAATCGAATACCCATGATAGATTCTTTTTCTTGCATATCAGACATGCTGTGCATTGACGCCGCCAACTACTAATGTTTTTGCATGTTTTCCTGCATACCGGATGTCTGTGCGTGCGTGACTTTTATCTTTACCAATAAAGATAAGACTTTCCATGCCCCATGTAAAATGTGGTTAGCCTTATCCGGCATGCAAGAAAAAGTTGTACATTATTAGTGTGGTTTACTATACCAATTATACAATGATTATTGTTGTAAATATTACAGACACTAGGCCCCAGTCATCATATACACTGGGTTTCGTACAGCTGACATGGATAGAAGTTGTACATCATTAGTGTGGTTTACTATACCAATTATACAAATGATTAGTGTTGTAACTATTACACTAGGCCCCAGTTATCATATGACGTATTCATTGGGTCTCGTACAGCCGACATGGATAAGTTGTACATCATTAGTGTGGTTTACTATACTGATTATACAAATGATTATTAGCAGTTATTACATACTCGCAGATAGTTTATTGCAAGGACGCATTCGTTACCTCAGCTATTGTCCCCCCACTGCTGTCATGACCAAACTCAAAGTTCTATCACATACAGTACCTGTACAAGTTTGAGGTTCCAGGATGGATGGTTAATGAGGCCAAGTGCATCAATTTGGTCGGATAAGGCCACCTGTAGTTCAGCATAGGAAGCAGAGTCCAGGGAGATACCTGGGAACAAGTCAGCAATCAGACTCATAAACAACGGCTCATCTTCATCCACCTGTATATACAAATACAGCTTAAATATAATGTCTTATTTCTAAAGGCAAAACAGCTTGTCTTAATCAGCCTGCATAATATATAGAAAGATGCACAGGTGCATTCCAAGCAATGTAGAAACACATATCTTTGTATCCAGGCTTACTCATGACACATTATCCATATTAAATATAATTTTAAGCAGTGTCTTTTTGACACTGAGGACTGCCAAGGGACAGTTTCAACCTTCAGGCAGACTGCCAAGGGACAGTTCTACACTTCTGACATACTGTCAAAGGACAGTTCCAACCTTCTGGCAGACTGCCAAGGGACAGTTCCAATCTTCTGGCAGACTGCCAAGGGACAGTTCTATGTTTCTGGCATACTGTCAAAGGACAGTTCCAACCTTCTGGCAGACTTGCCATGTGACAGTTGTAACCTTCTGGCAGACTGCCAAGGGACAGTTCCAATCTTCTGGCAGACTGCCAAAGAACAGTTCCGACCTTCTGGCAGACTGCCATGGGACAGTTCCAACCTTCTTGCAGACTGCCAAGGTAACTGCCAAGGAAAAGTTCTATGCTTCTGGCATACTGCCAAAGGACAGTTCAAACCTTCTGGCAGACTTGCCATGGGGACAGTTGTGTGTAACCTGCATACTGCCAAGGGACAGTTCCAACCTTCTGGCAGATTGCCAAGGGACAGTTTCAACCTTCTGGCAGCCTGCCTAGGGACAGTTCCAACCACCTGGCAGTCTGCCATAGGACAGTTATGACCTTCTGGCAGGCTGCCATGGCTCAGTTCCAACCTTTTGGCAGACTGCAAAGGTTCAGTTCCAACTTTCTGGCAGACTGCCAAGGGACAGTTCCAACCTTTTGGCAGACTGCCAATAAAAGTTACAACCTTCTGGCAGACTGCCAATGACAGTTACAACTGCAATGCAGTTACAACCTTCTGGCAGACTGCCAAGGAACAGTTCCAACCTTCTGGCAGACTGCCAAGGGACAGTTCCAACCTTCTGGCAGACTGCCAAGGGACAGTTCCAACATTCTGGCTGAGCCATGTAAGCTGCTTATCAAAATGGTGTCAGTGAATCAAGTTTTGTGCAAACATATGTACACTTTTGTAATCACTTTTAAATATTTCAATTTTCCAGGCCTTGGAAGTTTCATTTGAACAGATTGTGAAACTGCAAGTTGTTTACTCAGACCCCATGTATCAGTCACTTACCAGTTTGGACAGTTCATGTCTCGGAGCACTCTCATTACTATGGTACTCTAACCCCTTGTATCAGCCACTTACCAGTTTGGACAGGTTCATGTCTCGGAACACTCTCATTACTATGGTACTCTGATCCCATGTATCAGTCACTTACCAGTTTGGACAGTTCATGTCTCGGAGCACTCTTATTACTATGGTACTCTGACCCCTTGTATCAGCCACTTACCAGTTTGGACAGGTTCATGTCTTGGAGAATTCGCATTACTATGGTACTCTGATCCCATGTATCAGCCACTTACCAGTTTAGACAGTTCATGTCTTGGAGCACTCTCATTACTATGGTACTCTGATCCCATGTATCAGCCACTAACCAGTTTGGACAGCTCATGTCCCGGAGAACTCGCATTACTATAGTACTGACCCCATGTATCAGCCATTTACCAGTTTGAACAGGTTCATGTATCAGAGTACTCTCATTACTACGGTACTCTGACCCCATGTATCAGCCATTTACCAGTTTGAACAGGTTCATGTCTCAGAGCACAGATTCATGTCTTGGAACACTCTCATTACTATGGCATCCTTACCCCATCTATCAGCCACTTACCAGTTTGGATAGGTTCATGTCTCGGAGGACTCGCATTACTATGGTGCTCTCTGTGTCAGTAGGTCGGGCCCTCTTGTTGGAACCAAGTGTTCTCAATACAGACAAGATGTTCCTTAGACCAAAATCATAATGCACCTGGTGAAGAAAAAGTATAATATTTCATATCCTTAGGTATAATTTAAGCAATACAAATCCATTCCTAATATTTCTGTTGATCATTAAATTCTAACCATTTATTCTGCATACTATTACCTATGTACATTGGACATACCCAACCTGTGATATTGGCTAGCAACACATTTAGAACTATACCGATGTGTGTAAAGAAAACACATAAAATGTGGAATTTAACGTTTGGACATCAACAAGAGCATCATCACAGAATTAGCTCATGATGTATTTCTTATTTTGGTATTAGTGCAGTCTTACCTGTTTTGACAACTGTTCCTCACAGAGTTTGTAGAGTGTGTAAAACTTCTGGGCTAGAAGAACGTTCTCCAGGAAACCACAGGCAGCAAGCTTCACTCGCATGATGATCTACAATAGATACAAAAGAATAGACGTAATATATATATATAATTATTTTATATAGTAAGAGAATTTTCTTTAAAATTTCCTTGGACAATAACTAGTTAATATGATGAACAGGTCATAAATACAGCATTGCGCCTCATATAAATGCTAAAAAATGCCTGCCAAATATTACATGAGTGACTGTGAACCATTTGTTCCATTTATAATAATAATTCACAAGATATCATGCATGTTACAGTTACAGCAAAAGAGTGAAAACACTAACAAGCTGCTTCTGAGTTGCTTGCTTCGTCATAAGTGAGAACTAATCAACTATTCATTACTTCATAAAAACAGTTTGATGACATCGCAGTAGAGTCACTTGAAGACTTGAGGATAATTATAAAGAAATAAGCTCTACACTATACACTACACATCTCCCTGACTGACCTGTCTGTCTGGTACCATCATTGACACGGTCCTAAACTGCACCTTCAGGTTCTCTGGCAACTCCTGCCGACCAGCATAACCAGGGTTCTGTACAGAAACACATATACATGTATATGTATTTGAGTGTAGTATAAACATTACAGTATAGAGTATAACTGAAACTAGAGCTATCACTAAAGGTGATTAATACCCCCACTTGGAGATCTGTTTGAATATTTGTGTATCATCGAAAAAGGTATTAATTCTGTCTTATTATATAAATAAACTAAAAAATAAATATAATACAAGTTATTTGAAGGTGATTAATACTCCCACATTGGTTTCCAGTCAGAATAGGTATCATTTCCTTAATAAATATGGATGCATGGGAATACTCTGAAGTTTGTGCTGAGCAGAGTCTCAATTACAAATAATTAAAAAATATGTGGAGTCTCACTTATTAAATAAGAAAAAGAAAAAGAAAATATGCAACAATTTTCTAATTATCTGTTAAATAGAGCGACAAATAATTAAAATATGTGGAGTCTTAAAAAGTAACAAGAGGTCAATGACCTTGAAGCTCTACTGATTGATTTTGATTTCAGGAAGTAGTCGCTACAGACTTGTTTTTTGAAAAATTATTTTTAGCCGTGGCGGCCATCTTGAATTTCCGGCCGACCTGAAATTTTGCTAGGATCAATTAGACATCAAGAGCAACATTCCTGTGAAGTTTCATGAAAATCCATTAAGTAGTTTCACAGGAATAGTCGCTACAAGTTTTCATTATATAACTCTATGTAAACAAAGATGGCCGCTGACAGCCATGTTTAACGTCGAATCAAAATAATGTTTGACTCTTATAACCATCATGTCATGCTGATCATTTTACAAAAAGTCCCATATCAATATCACTTATAGTTTTCAAGACGTAGTCGCTACAAACTTCTTTTTTAAAAATCTATTTTTAGCTGTGGCGGCTATCTTGAATTTCTGGCCGATCTGAAATTTTGCTAGGATCAATTAGACATTAAGAGCAATATTCCTGTAAAGTTTCATGAAAATCTGTCAAGTAGTTTCAAAGAAGTAGTCTCTACAAGTTTTTACTATATAACTGTATGTAAACAAAGATGGCCTCTGGCAGCCATGTTTAACGTTGAATCAAAACGATTTTTGACAAGGACCAACATCATGTCATGCTGATCATTTTAGAAAAAGTCCCATATCAATATCACTTATAGTTTTCAAGAAATAGTCGCTACAAACTTGTATTTTGAAAATCTATTTTTAGCAGTGGCGGCCATCTTGAATTTCCGGCCGACCTGAAATTTTGCTAGGATCAATTAGACATCAAGAGCAACATTCCTGTGAAGTTTCATGAAAATCCGTCAAGTAGTTTCAGAGGAGTAGTTGCTACAAGTTTTCATTATATAACTCTATGTAAACAAAGATGGCCACTGGCAGCCATGTTTAACGTCGAATCAAAACGATTTTCGACAAGGACCAACATCATGTCATGCTGATCATTTTAGAAAAAGTCCCATATCAATATCAGTTATAGTTTTCATGAAGAAGTCGCTACAAACTTGTTTTTTAAAAACCTATTTTTAGATCTGGCGGCCATCTTGGATTTTACATCAACATGAATTTTTGCTAGGATCAACTAGACTTCATGGGCAACATTTCTGTAAAGTTTCATGAAAATCCATTCAATAGTTTCAGAGGAGAAGTCGCTACAAAAAAAAGTTTACGGACAGACAGACGGAAAGACAGACGGACGCCGCACCACGGCATAAGCTCTGCTGATCTCTGATCAGTAGAGCTAAAAATTAGTTGAGTGTAACCTTACGAAGTCCTATAATTAGTGGAGTGAAACTGTAGATGGTTTTCATTAAGTATGTTCACATCATACCAAAATGGCAAAGCAAAGATGCAGCCATGCAACCATTATCTGCTAAATAACTCGAAAGTGACTATTATATAGCCCCCATGAAACCTTGTTTGGCGGGACTATACATATGTGAAGTCTTACGTAAAAATTAGTGGAGTATAACCTTATGAAGTCTGTATAATTTGTGGAATGTAACCTTATTGTTTTCATAATGTATTTTCACATCATACCAAAAATGAAAAGCAAATATGCAACCATGTATTATCTGTTAAAAAATAAAACAGCACGAGACGGGACTGGACGGAACGCGATGGACAAAGTGTTTCCTGTATAGACCCCACTTCTTCGAAGCAGGGGAATTAAAGTTAGTTCATGATCTGATTGTTAAACAATATTCATAATCAAGCAATATGTTTCTTTAAGTTTGTTTTTATTTTCACTCTCTTCTTTTATTATTAACAATCCATTGGTTCAGATTTTTGTAATACCCGTCATGAAAGACTGCTGGAATTTGCATATCTTCATTACTAACCATAGTCAAGAAGAGACCAAACTCTGGATTAAGATCTACAGTATCTCCATCAGTAAATAAAAAATCCTTTTTTCTGTCCTTCTTGGCAATGAGAACGACATAGATCTGCTGGGCAGCCACGGACAGAACAGGCAAGTCGATTCTGTTGAACTCGTCAAAACATCCCCAAGATCCTGACTGGGCCAGTCCTGCATGTGACACAAATATTAAAATGTTTATTAAGAAAATAAGTGTTTGTAAACTAGAAAAATCCATGTAGTCTATGGAAATTTCACCTGAGTGGCCAGAATTGTATTAGGGAAGAAGCTATGCAGAGTTCCTGCATACAAAAATGTTCTTGCACACTAAACTGAGGTTCATACCTCAAAGGTCAAGGTCATAATCAAAGGTAATCTTATATTCATAAATAGATCCTGTTTGTGTCCAATCTGTACCTTTGGAATGGATTAAGATAAGTGCCTTATCCCAAATGTCAAGGTCAAATTTATGGTTGGGAGGATTTAGCCTCTCTTTCTTCTTAAAAAATCTTTTTTGATTGTTACAACTCGCAAACAATATATTACTAACTTAACTTAATACTCCAATTATACTACACAGATTAACTGACCTACCTTATGGCTATTCCTTCAAAACACACATCGGATACTAGAAAGGCAATTTTGAATTGAACACCAAAACATAAATTTAAAATTGGAAAGTGGAGTTCACAAATAGACGGTTATTAAATTGCCCTCCTGGGTTCCCAGGTATGTTTTAATGGAATACCCCTTTCTATGTTCTCACCAACCTTTGTAAATTCTGCCCAATCCTCTGAAGTCCATCTGATCAGAGCAGTTGAAGACGACGACGTATTTGCCAAGAGCTTTACCCATATCCTTGGTTGTCTCCGTCTTGCCAGTACCAGCAGGCCCGGCGGGTGCTCCTCCCATGGACATACCCAGGGCCTGGGCAAGGGTGATGTAACACCTATCAAATATTTATAGCTTCTATTAAGGTTCCGAAGTGCTGTAACACCTTCCAAATATTTATAACTTCTATTAAAATTTCACAGTAAAACTAAGAGACCAATTGAATATTGTTTCCCTTATCCTGAGATTGTAGTCATTCCCTGTTTATTTTTTACTTATTATTGCTATACCACCTCCCCACTCTCCCCCCCTTACACATTAATAGCTGGTTGAAACTTAACATGCAAAAGTCATGATATTTTGGTTTTCTTAATTGTTAATAACTAAATCACAGAGCTCATGCTGAAAACTTGGTCAACTTGACATACTCTAAACATCAATGTCAAATATTAGGTCATGGTAACCTAGTTACCTACAATTTATTTGAAGACAGAAACTTAGACATTGTCAACTACATCGATAAACAAGGTCACAGTGATCCAGTGACCGGCCTACTTTTCCATTTTATTTTATTTGTTTTGCTTGTTTGGTTTTTAACATAATTTTACAGCACATTTTAGGCTACGTATTATGGTTGATTTTATTTTGGTCAAGGCAGACCACCCACTTATTCCTGGGTAGAAACAGTACTGTATACCTCCCGCCACCTGTACAAATTTAAAAGAGATGGTTAATGTAACAGGAATTTAAAACCATTAAGGAGTGACCTTCAACATGTCTGAAAAAAAGAGAGAAACTTGAAATTCACACGATTTAGTCCAAATTACAAAAGTAGGAACATTTTTTGGAAACAGCTGAAAATATGATATAACAAGAAAATCGGTAAAACCGATGGATGCTCCCCCGAAATATTTTCTCAACTTATCATATGGCCTTGTATCACCCTGCAGTTTTCAAATTGCAGTTCCATTAGTAGTTTTTGACTTATGCTTTGGACAAGAATTACAAGTTTAAAATTACAAAGGGCAATAACTCTAATTTGAATGAAGATTGGTTATATATCTCGGTACTTTCTCTCATTGCCCTCTATCATTGTGTGAAGTTTCATGGCAGTCCCATCAGTAGTTTTGAAGTTATGCTCCAGACAAAAATTCTAAGTATAAAATTACAAAGGACACTAACTATAATTTGAATGAAGACAGAGTAACGGTTCTTGCACTCTGCACTTCCTCTCATTGTCCTCTATCATTGAGTGACGTTTCATTGCAGTCCCATCAGTAGTTTTGAAGTTATGCTCCAGACAAAAATTCGAAGATAAAATGACAAAGGACAATAACTATAACTTCAATGACGACAGAGTTATGATTCTTGAACTCTGCACTTCCTCTCATTGCCCTCTATCATTGTGTGAAGTTTCATTGCGGTCCTATAGGTAGTTCTGAAGTTATGCTCCAGACAAAAATTCTAAGTATAAAATTACAAAGGGCAGTATAAACTCTAATTTGAATGCTAACAGAGTTACGGTTCTTGCACTCTGCACTTCCTCTCCTTGCCCTCACAGGTGATCCGAAATATGACGGAATGTTTTTGCAAAACTTAGTAATCAAACAAGAGGTCAATGACCTGGAAGCTCTACTGATTGGTTTTGATAGCTAGATCAGCATTTCTGTCAAGTAGTTTCAGAGGAGAAGTCGCCAGAAATTTTTACTATATAACTCTTGTAAACAAAGATGACCGCTGGCAGCCATGTTTAACCTCGAATCAAAATGATTTTCAACAAGGACCACCACCATGCCATGCTGATCATTTAAGAATAAGTCCCATATCAATATCACTTACAGTTTTTTAAAAAACAATAAAAATCTATTTTTAGCCTTGGTGGCCATCTTGAATTTCCAGCTGACCTGAAATTTTGCTAGAATGAACTAGACATCAAGAGCAACATTCCTGTGAAGCTTCATGAAAATCTGTAAAGTTGTTTCAAAGGAGTAGTTGCTACAACTTTTTACTATAGAACTCTGTGTGAACAATTTAAGATGGCCACTGGCAGCCATGTTTAATGTTGAATCAAAATGATTTTCAACAAGAACCAACATAATGCCATGCTGATTATTTTAGATAAAAGTCCCATATCAATATCACATAGTTTTCAAGAAGTAGTTGCTACAAACTTGTTTTTTAAAAATCTGTTTTTAGCTGTCGTGGCCATCTTGAATTTCTTGTTGACCTGAAATATTGCTAGGATCAACTAGATATCAAGTGCAACATTCCTGTGAAGTTTCATTAAAATCTGTCAAGTAGTTTCAGAGGTGTAGTCACTACATGCTTTTACTAGATAACTCGAAGTAAACGAAGATGTCATGCCATGCCGATCACTTTAGAAAAAGTCCCATATCAATATCACTTATAGTTTTAAGCAAGTAATCGCTACAAATTTGTTTTGTTTTTAATCTATTTTTAGCTGTGGCAGCCGTCTTGAATTTCCGGCCGGCCTGAAATTTTGCTAGGATCAACTAGACATCAACAGCAACATTCTTGTGAAGTTTCTTGAAAATCCGTCAAGTAGTTTCAGAGAAGTAGCTGCTACACGTTTTTATTATATTTTATTATATGTAAATAAAATAGTTCAATGTTGAATCAAAATATTTTTCAACAAGGATCAACATCATGTCATGCTGATCATTTTAGAAAAGTCCCATATATATATATCACTTACAGTTTTCAAGAAATAGTCGCTACAAACTTTGTTTTAAAAATCTGATTTTAGCCATGGTGGCCATCTTAAATTTCCGGCCAATCTTAAATTTTGTTAGGATCAATTAGACATCAAGAGCAACATTCCTGTGAAGTTTCATGAAAATCCTTCAAGTAGTTTCAGAGGAGTAGTTGCTACAAGTTTTTACTCTATAACTCTATGTAAACAAAAATGGCCACTGGCAGCTATGTTTAACGTCAACTCAAAACGATTTTCATGTCATGCTGATCAGTTTTATTTTTAGAAAAAGTCCCATATCAAAATCACTTATAATTTTGAAGAAATAGTCTCTACAAACTTGTTTTTTAAAAATCTCTTTTTAGCTTTGACGGCCATCTTGGATTTCACATCAACGTGAATTTTTGCTATGATCAATTAGACATCATGGGCAACATTCCTGAAAAGTTTCATGAAAATCTATCCAGTAGTTTCAGAGGAGTAGTCGCTACAAAAAGGTTTACGGATGGACAGACAGACGGACGGATGGGTGGACGGACGGCAGACACCGCATCATGGCATAAGCTCTCTTGATCTAAAAAATAAAATAAGAAAGTAATTTGTGAAAGCATTTAGAGAATATGAGCAAAAACAATGAATGGATGAGCAAACGGACAGACAAGATAATTGCAACTGACCTATCAGTAAGAGGAGTAATGACAAGTCTGTCTGTACATCCCAGAAACTCGTTCTGGTAGACAAAGCCTACATCTGTTATATGAACATTACACGAGTCTGTTTCCTCCTTGAAGTAGAATCTTGCCTGTTTTAACCATTCAAAATCTAAAGGCGACTTGATGTGCATTCTGGTCTGAAATCAATACAAGTTGATTAAGACATCCTTCAAATCAAACTTATTTCAAAACTATCATCAATCATAGCAAGAATCTTGAAATTTTAAAATACTGTTGTAAACCCAATGCAGTACAGACCCAGTTGCGTTCAAGTACCCCAAATAAATGCAGAACGAACGCAGAATGAATGTAGAACGAACGCAGAATGAACGTTGTATGATCTATATTGTAACAAGATACTCCAGTATTGCATGATGTCCTCTACCGGTCAGATGTTTGACAGTAAATGATTTTTGTTGGACCAGATCAAACAAAAGGCTATGATTTAGACAAATGACAAAGACATGCTCATTTCACAACCTTAACAAAACAGGTTTGAGTATATAATCTCCCTTACAAATTTGTAAAGGATATACCCCACTCTTTTTTTTTTAATACAGTAAGTTTACAAACATATTACAAATATAATACAACATGTAATAAAAATACATACGCAAAGAAATTAACATCAATTTCAAGTCAAGTATTAATATATAACTCTATTTGAAGGGAAATAACTATCGATTATTTTAAGCTCCCTTATTTAGCTGTATAACTAATGACTAAATTCTGTTACCATAACAACCAGTGTGGCCATATGACCAAAATAAAATTGTGTGCATAATCTCCATATGCTCCTCTACCTATGTACCAAGTTTTATAACTATCTTTTATAGTTTTCAAGTTATAGCATGATCCTATTTTGTATGCATTTTTGTTACTATTTTGTTGCCATAGCAACCACAATTTTGGCCAAATCAACAAAAGTAAACTTGCTTAATCTCCTTATGCCCCTCTACCATATGCAAAAAGTTTCATGAACATACGTTTGATACTTTTTAAATTATTGCAGGATCCAGTTTTCCAGACGGACGGACTGATGGACAGACAGGAGGTAAACCTATAGTCCCCTCCGGTGAGACACCGGTAGGGGACTGAACATGCAATTGCATTCGTTTCGCTTGTTGCGTTCGTTTTCAGCATTTAGCATTTCAAACAAGAGCGCCGCCTAATGGGGCATTATATGCCCGTTTCCTGAAGTTTTTATGTTAAAAGCATTTCCTAGGTGTCAGGTCAATGTAACCCTTACCTTTGACCTTCTAACAAAAAAATAACTAATAGGGGATGTTGTTTAACCAAGAGCACTATTTGTATAAAGTTTCAAGACTGTAGATCGAGTATTCGTGAATAACAGCTGGGAAGGAATTTGTCATGATCAGGTCACAGTGACCTTGACATCTGACCTACTAAGGCCAAACAAAATGAATACTTCGTTTCCGCTAACGTCTTGAAAAAAAATAGGGTAGGTAGGTAGGCACAACTTTTTTTTTATTTTTTATTTTTTTTTCTACGCGATATAAAATAGTAGGACTTTATAGGTTACTTTTTCTACGTAATATCATTGTATTTCAATATATGTTGTATTAAAACATACTTTATTGAATAAATGAATATAAACAAGTTTAAAAAAGATTTGTTGTCTTTTATTTCACCCTAAAATAAACATCAAATATTTAAAAAAAATCTATATAAACCTCTAGAACAAGTTCAATATTAAATGAGCTAGATCAGGCCCTAGTATCACGAATAAACTCAAGTTGAGATTTTAACTGGACTCAAAATGCCTTTTATATCAAATAGTAACCGAAATAATAGATATTCTTTTACATTAATATACAGAAAATTTATAGTAGAGTTTGTTGTTATATTTTAACTCAAGTACTCAAATTGTTACTCTATAAATATAATTTATTTTACCAAGATTTAAGAAAATGAATTTGAGATGGGCTCAAATATTTCAGATCAGACTCAAATACATTTTCTTCATTGTTTTCCAAGCAACTGTAGATTTTCACTTTTCACAATATCAGTAAAAGATCTATCTATATCCACTGATTTCCAGCAAAATTAAAAAGATCGAATACAATATTAACTCAGAATTGTAATGTCAAAGACAGTTGCACACCGTCATATTCCGAAAAAATGTCAATTATTCTGCTTGAATTCTTAACTGGGTACAGTTTTTTCAATCCAGGAAAATGTCTGCATTTGTCAAACATAACCAGCAGTAAACTTGTTGCCATGCCGTTAAAATTAGGGACAAACTCAACAGAGCTGACAACGAATTTTTCCAAAAAACATTGTGTCACCGTAAGGACACCTGGTAGACGCTTTAAAAAATATTGACATGCGTTTCAAGTATCGGGACGACTAATTACTGGAAAGATTTATATTATGCGGAAAGGAATAGAAAAGAGCAAAAACGATCGAACATATTTTTTATTACAAAAACGGTGAAAAAAACATTAGAGTCGGCGGAAAAAAATAGGGTCGGTCGGGTTAGCGGAAACAGAGTATTCATTTTGTTTGGCCTAAGCTTAAAATTAATAGAGGCTGTTGTTTTAGCATGGGTCCTATTTCTGTAAAGTTTTAAAATTGTACGTCTAATAGTTACAAGTTACAGTGAGGAAATTGTCTCATTGTCAGTTCAATGTGACCTTGATGACCTACTGAACCCAAAAGTAATAGGTTTCAGGGATTTTCTAGGCCCAATTTGAGGCCCAATTTTCAATCCAAAATATCCTCATATTTTACAACAAAAAAAACGCAAAATATTTTCCCAAAAAAAAAAAAAAGGAAGAAAAAAATCATTCTTATATTAAATGTAGCCCAATTTGACAATGTATGTGTTGCAGACTTGTATAAGAGCTTGATTTTGAAACTATTCCAAATATTTTTAGTGCATGCTATGTGATATAGTATGATTATTCTTTTCTCAATTTGTAGATTTCACGCGCATTTTCCCCCCAATTCAAAAGGCCCCTGGCACCACTTCCAAAAATACAGAAAAGTCCCTGAATCCTAAGACAATTTCCTCACTGTAACTTGTAACTATTAGACCTAAAATTTTTAAACTTTTCAGAAATATGACCCATGCTAAAACAGCAGCCTCTATTAATTTTAAGCTTAGTAGGTCAGATGTCAAGGTCACTGTGACCTGATCATGACAAATTCCTCTGACCAAGGACAATGTACCCATGAAGATTAATAAGTATGGCTTTCATATTTGCGGGATTGTCATTTGCAATGTGTATGTCCATATGAAGACATGGTGAAACTGACTTTGACCTACTAAGCCCAAAAGTGATAGGGATTCTCCTCTCACCAAGGGCAATGTATGTATGAGGTTTTAACAGTGTAGGTGTTTTAATTTTGAAGTCATCATGAGGAATGCATTTCTATATAAGGTGACAGTGGCCTTGGACCTACTGACCCCAAAAGAAATAGGGCTCCTTCTCTCAGCTTGTGCAATATACTTATGAAGTTTTATGAGTTTAGGTTTTACATTTTTATGCAGAATTCATATTTCCATGTACGGTGATTGCGACCTTGATCTTTGACCTAATAAACCCAAAAGCAATAGGGTTCCTCCTCTCACCTAGGGCAATGTACCTATGAAGTTTTATGAGTGTAGTTGTTATGGTTTTGAAGTTATTGTGTGGAATAAGGTCACTGTGACCTTGACCTTTGACCCACAAATGCATAGGGTTCCTCTTCTCACCAAGGGCAATGTACCTATGAGTGTAAGTGATATGATTTTGAAGTTATTGTGCATAATGCATATTTTCATATAAGGTCACTGTGAGCTTGATCTTTGAATTACTGACCCCAAAAACAAGAGGGTTTCTCCTCACACCTATAGACCGTGAGCCATACACTTTTTTGTTACCATCTCAAGGGACAAATTCTTACTAGTACCATGTTATTGAGTACCTTGTAGAGAAACAAAAAATCCATGATAGCAGTGTGAACAGGGTAGCTGATTCCTGTTATTAGAGTTATCTCCCCCTTTTAAGCAAAACTCTTGTTTCTTTAAAAAATCGTTTTCGATGAAACTAGAAGAGCTACAGGTCTAATATCTTGCATGTATTATACATTTAGGGTCCTCTACCAAGTATTTTAACATGGTGACCCCAGGGTCAAATATTGCCCAGCCCCGGGGGTAACATTTTTTCATACAGTTATATAGGAAATCTTTAAAAATAAATAATTTTCTCTAAAACTGTAAGAGCTAGAGGTCCCATATTATGCATGAAGCATAAGCTTATGGTCCACTAGCAAGTTTGTTAAAATGTTGACCCTGGGGTCATATCTGGCTCCGCCCCAGGGGTCATATATTTACATAGAGTCATATAGAAACATCTTTAAAATCTCTTCTTTAAAAAAAACAAGAGTCAGAGGTCTACTATTTTGCATATTGTACACGCGTATGGTTCTCTACCACTTTTGTTAAAATCGTGACTGTGTCCAACTATGGCCCGGTTCTAGGGTTATTGTATTGAATTGGGTTTTAAGGCGCACCAACACATGAAAGATCATATGGCGCCTAACAGGCATGCCAGGCTCATCCTCCATGTACATCGAGATAAAATATGGAGAATGGGCCTGGGACCTTCTCACCCTGAACTGCAGAGTTGCTGCAAATTCTATTGTAGACACTCCATTTACGCTGGAGCCACGTTTATTGTTTTTCTGCCACTGCTCTTAGTGATGTGAGCGAGATGGCACCTGAAACAATTTAGGGGTCATGATGAAGACCTTTAATGAGCATGAACAAAAAATGACAAAATAAATATGAATGGGGTTGGGGAGTGGTCCTACCCCTTTGCATGTGAAATTGTGTTTGCAGTGGTTGTATTCTACCCCGGCAACCACACAGGTGGTGGGGTGGGGTGTGTGTGTGTGGGGGGGGGGGGGGGGGGGGGGGGGGGGGTGGGGAGGGGGGGGGGGGGGTCTGGGGTTAAAGTTTTACAAAGAGTTATATAGGAAAGTCCATACAAATATCCTTTTTCTGATACTACAAGAGCTAGAGGTCTAATACGATGCATGTAGCATAAGAGTATCGATCTCTACCAATTTATTTTGTTCAAATGGTGATCTTATGGTCAAATTTCGCCCGGTCCCGGGGATCCCATATGTACATAGAGTTATGTAGGAATGTCTATAAACATCTTCTCTGAAACTACAAGAGCTAGAGATGCATTAAGCTACATGTAGCTTAAGATTATTGTCCTGTACCAAATAATTTAAACGGTGTCCCTTGAATCAAGCCTGGAATCAAATCTGGCCCTGTCCCGGGGGTCACACTATAACATTGAATTATATAGGAAAACATATTCAAACAGCTTTTCTGATACTTCAGAAGTTAAATAATAGTTCGCATGTACCATAAGCTTATGATCCTTTACCTAGTTTATTCAAATGGCGACAATGGGGTCAAATATGGCCACTACTGGGGTCACAGTTTTACAGATTTATATAAGAAATTGTTGTTTCTTAAAACATGAGAGCACTTTGAGACAAGGCGAGTGGGTCTTTGTTAATGGCTTGAAGCTGTACACTTTTCATAAAATCACTTCAAAAGTTTTAAGCGAACTAAAATATATAGAGAATGTGACTTTTGATAAGGTAATTCCATTATGAAGACTCAACCATGTTTACAAGTCGAATATTGAATAAATCCACGAACTAAAATCACAAAGTAGACCACTGCATTTTTGACAAATTGCAAAAAAAAAACAGAAAGGAAAAGAAAAGGCATTTTACGGTTTAACTGTTGATTTGTAGGTGTTTGTTATACAAATTTTAAAATAACTCGTCAAATTACGACAAAATTACACTACAAAAACAGTTTATCAAAACTCTATCCAGATGTTCATCTCATATAATAATGAATATGTGTCGCTTAAAAGTATATGTTTATTCATGGGTTTTTGTAATAACCGTAATTGAATAAGTGTAAAATGAATTATCCATTTTTTTTTGTCTGGCTGGTTAAAGCTTTTTATATTGTATATATAGAGTTTTGATTCTCAAACGATGTAAGTTATGTATATGCTCGTGGTCAGTAGGTTTAGAAACGATGTACATATGTTGTAAAATGTGGCTGTTGTTGGCGGGATAGATACGTTAACTGCAATAGGACATGTATGTCGGATATAGCTTTTAAAGTAAACATCAGTAAACTAACCGTGATCACTAAATGTAATCTATCTCGATGCACTGGGTACCGATTCTTATCTGGAAGCGTTTACATTTTTTTTATATCTTATATGTATGTTATATTGTCACATTAAGTTATATTATTTAAATCAGATAATATGTACTGAGTATTCTTAATTGTCCTGTTTTATCCCAAGGCATTAATTGCCAAGTTTATCAAATCAGCAATGAGCTGTGTATATATAAGGCTTGCAGGCATATTGCAACTCGACATACATGAACTTGATGCTAACTTGCTAGATAAGAGAGACCGTTGTGAACCCAGCTTCTTGGATATAAGCTTTATGACGGATTAACATTTTAGTTGTATGTATTTTAATGCAGTTACCCTGCTTGAGCGCATACAGCCTGTTGATGCAGTGGATAGCACGGGGGACTTTAAATTCAGAGGACCCTGGTTAAAGCCTCACCGAAGTCAGTGAATTTTGTCGGTGTGTTCTTGGGCAAGACACTTTTACCCTCGTCCGTCGGATGGGGACGTAAAGCAGGCGGTCCGTGTATCGCTTTTTTTCTTTTCTCCCATCATGTTAAAGAAACATAGGTGTCTATTCGTCAGTGGGCAGGTTCCTTAATTCCTATATATCTCCTGCAGTTAAGAAGGTTCTAGGCACATTCTGCAAATGTTTATCTAGATGTTAATGAAGTGTGAGCCGGGTCGAATGTTCATTCCTGTTAGCGCCATATAACATGTTTGTGTTGGTGCGTCGTAAAACCCCAATTCAAATCAATTCATCTTCGTCGATTCTTTTTTCAGTAACACAAAAATGCATATATACTATTTTTACATTTCATATGCAGAATTCTTCATTGTGTTGTATATGGGTGGGGTAATTCAGGTATAAAAATCCTTAAAATATGCATCAAAATATGCATCAATTTTAATTTAAAAAAATTAAAATAGACAACTTTTAAGATTTTGCGTTGCAATATGCAATGTTTAATTCATGTATTTATGTGTAATACATAATCCAAATGTGTAATCATAATGACGCATACACCTAAAAAAGACTTTTGTTAAAAAAAAACACACGTTAAATCGCACATTTCCTTTATCTAGAATCCTTTGGACTATGTGTCGTCTGTGCAATATATGTATATATCAGAACATGTTAATACTATTTATGTTGCAGTTACTTTGAGGAAGGCTTATACTTCCAGTTTGGCATGTGTCTCAACTTTTATCAGGCTTACTGAGCACATATGTGCAGTGCCATGAACATTGCCATGAACATTGCTTAGTACTTAATTTCATCAATATATCATAACAATCCCTTATTCATATTATAATATTATTTAAATCATGTAGAAAGGTTGTAAATTACTG
The DNA here is from genome assembly GCA_037043455.1 of Cyrtodaria siliqua. Lineage (NCBI taxonomy): Eukaryota > Metazoa > Mollusca > Bivalvia > Adapedonta > Hiatellidae > Cyrtodaria > Cyrtodaria siliqua. The sequence goes on from JAWPHD010018567.1 coordinate 21,346, forward strand.
ATTCTTACAAGTTTACACATATATTGTAAGAAATATTAACTAAACTAAATGCATAAAAATGTGTCAATAGTGGGTGGGGTAAATTGACTTCTAATTTGAAGCAAAATAGAGATTTTAAACTAAATTCAGTGCTAAAAAAGAGCTTATTTACGCTTTATGTAACTCAATGAATTGTAAACTTAAGTGCATCTTTAAAAAGTACATCAATAATTATTCACACAAGCATGACATTCAAAAATGAACATCAAAAATGAAAGTGCTACAATGATAACCTATTAATGTTCGATATTTTTTTATATAAGCTACCTGTTCCAGATTGCTATCATGGAAAAATGTAATCTATATACATGGCTCTTTTCAAAAAGAGATGGCAGAATTTGTCCCTTGAGTTGGTAACAATATCGAAAATTTTGGGTCCTGGCTCGAGGCCTACTAGGCCAATGTACCTATTAAGGTTTATGAGTGTAGGTGTTATTGTTTTGAAGTTACTGTTCGGAATGCACATTTCCATATAATGTCACTATGTCCTTGACCTTTGACCTACTGGCCCTAAAAACAATAGGGGTCCTTCTTTCACCTAGGGTGATGTAATTATAAAGTTTCATGAGTATAGGTGTTATAGTTTTGAAGTTATTGTGCTGAATGCATATTTCCCTATAAGGTCACCGTGACCTTTACCTTTGACCTACTGGCCTCAAAAACAATAGGGATCCTCTTCTCACCTTGGGCAGTGTGCTATGAAGTTTCATGAGTGTAGGAGTTATAGTTTCGAAGTTATTTACCGGAATGTGTTTTTCTATATAACGTCATGGTGACAGGTCACAGTGACCTTGACCTTAGATATAATGACCCGAAAACAATAGGGATCTTACTCTCACCTAGGGCAATGTACCTTTGAAGTTTCATGACTGTAGGTGTTATGGTTTCGAAGTTACCATCCGAAATACGTTTGTCTATATAAAGTCACTGTGACCTTGACCTTTGATCTACTGACCCCAAAAACAATAGGGATTCTCGTCTCACTAAGGCAATGTACCTATGAAGTTTCATGAGTGTAGGTGTAATTGTATCGGAGTTATCGTCCGGAATACGCAATTGTTTACGGACGGATGACCCCCATACCATAATACAAACACAATGTACGAATTGATCGAAACAAACGCAAACGCATTTTGCTATTTTGGATAACTTTAAGTATTATCCTTTTGAGTTGATATTTAAAATCTCTATTTTAAACGAGGAACCTATTTCAGTATTTTACCTCTTCACTATGCTTACATCAACATAAGTGGCATAATAAATGTAATTTAATTATGAGAGATGCTGAAATTGGTAAACGATGAATGAACACAAATGCATTTTGAAATTCTCTGTTTGTGCATTTAAATGCACACATTCTGTTGCATTTTTTCCATGCATTTAAATAAACGCATAGTTTCGTTTATAAATGTTGAATGCATTCAAGAACGCAAATGATTTGCATTTTAAAATGGCATTATAAAAATGAAATGCAAACGAAATGCAAACGGAGCACTAACGAAACGCAAACGAAACGCATTTTTGGGGTACTTAAACGCAATTCCGCAGATCAAAATATTAACTTAATTCATTTACCATATGCTCCAATTTAAAGCCCCATGGAGGGAAGGGGAGGGGGGAGAGTGGGGAGGATGCCTTTTACTTTTACGACAGGGGGGCATTTATAAAAGGCCATTTTAATAAGGTAACCAAATTTGTAATTTAAATAGGTATAAACAAACAAGACCTCAGTCTGAGGGTGTCTCGCACACTGCGGCAAACCGCATATGAAATATTTGATTAAATTTGTGCTTAAATGATGTCCACCAAAGACAACACTTCATATGACCAAGTATCAAACTAAGAAAATGAGGCAATCACATACAGTTAACTTAGGTTAACTAACCAAGGTTAAGTTTCGGGAAAATAACTCAAAATATGACCTTGACCTTTGTAATTTTGGCATTACGTGATGTCCCTTGACCCAACAAAGAATGTGATAAAGTTTCAGAAAAATTCGAGCAGCTGTTGTTGAGTTATAGTTGTTTTAAAGTGTGGCCGCCGCCGCCGGAAAAGTAACTGCTATGTCTCGCTACCCACTCTCGTGGGCGAGACAAAAATGTAAAATTGTTAGCAAGCTCTGCATTAAAAAAATGCTAATTTTACCTGTAAAATGCTTCACAGTATTGGATTATTTAAGTAAGCCAACAATCTTATTGTCTTTAGGAAATAGATGTTGGGGGGTGGTGGATGGGGAGAGTTTAAATTGGGGTATACGGTAATTTCAATACCAGTACAGTACAGTACCAGCTACACTCAGGCAATATTGAAATATAATTATTTTCTTTGAAACATTTGAACAATTCAGCAGTAACCAGATATTGGTGACTTTTGGGATGCCATAACCTACCAACATTTGATAATTTCTGTCCATTAATCACTGGATAAAACATGCATATTTAACTAAAGAGGAGATAGCTGAACAGCTTGGAAATTCTTTGTAATTCATTTAAATGATTACAGAAACCATATCTTGCCAACATACCAAGTCATCAAAGATATCCCTCTGATGTACATGAATGGTGACCAATGTCTCAAACTTGATTCTCTCCACCTTGGTGAGGTCGTGAGTTGTCTGATCAATCAGTTCGTTCAGCATGTCAAGAAAGCGCTGATTGGTGACGGGCATCACCTTTTTGTCAAGGCGGGCCTGTGTAAGAGCTTCCTCTGCGTCACGTGTCCAGATCATCTGTATACCCAGCAGGCCGACCTAGTATATGAGGTAATTGGACACTGGAATTATCAACCCACTTGTCCTCTATGTACATTGCAATGTTTGGAAGTTCACTTTATAACTACTGACCATTCTAAAATATACGCCTGCGATCATCTTAGTTACTAGCCATTTTCAGGAGATGTTCATGCCATCACCTCTTGTGTCATTTGAACAATTTATTCAATTTTGTCCAAGTTCCTCAAAGTAATTTAGCTGCATTTCCTTTATTCTAGTCTGACATAATCAAGGGCAATAACTCTGTAATGCATGCGTCAATTTTACAAAATATTCAAACTCGTCTGAGAGCTTTCTGAAGCAAACTTCCAAATGAAATTTGGTGAAAATCAGAAGCTGTTTACTTTCATGTATTAAACACTCTAAAGTATCTATTTTTTCCACATAATCAAGGGCACAATCTTTGTAATGAAAGAATGCGAATATTTCTGTTGCCATATAAACAAACTGAAATTCTCTTCTTTAAAGTTGTCAAAGACAATAAATTTGTTACATATGCGCCAAGTTTACTCATTGTTACTCTTCCAAGTCCTTATTGAAACAAATATTCAAATAAAATTTTATGAAAACTGGAAATCAAGCTCAAAATCATTTAACAATAATAATATATCCTGTTCACAGCAATCAGATAAAGGATGGCTGATAAACAGATAAAGGATGGCTGATAAACAGATAAAGGATGGCTGATAAACAGATAACGGACAATGTGACATTGCATAAGCTCACCAGTAGAGCTAAAAACCGCTGAACAGAAGTTATTCAGAAATGAGTGCCTAAGGTACTAGAACATCAACATTTTTTACCCCTGGCACTTTTTTTAGACAATGTACAACTTTAATAGTCTATGATCTAACAACTTCCAAACAAAACTGTCAAAATCTGCAGATATTTTAAAGTTTGGGCTATTCTGAGTTACAGAATAGCCTGCATCTTGGATGTCGCATTAACCTTATTTGCAAAACATTGAAAGGTATTGATATATATATAAGGATCATCCATGTGAAGTTTGGTTAAAATTGATCATGCAGTTTATGAGAAGTCGTTCAGAACAACAGTCAAGATGCAATGCAAAACGGACAAAAACTGTCAAAATAGTTCCCTTGAGCTTTGGTCAGGTGAACTAAAAATTGGTATTCAACTATAAGTGTGTACCACGGAACACTTGTGTCGCCTGGATGTTTGGTTATTTCATCAAGTACAATCGGACTATAAAGTTTGAAGACAGTGAGTGCAATCCTTCATGAATTAATGGAGTTTTTTTTTTAATGTTAAAAGTTCATGAAAAGGGGCATAAATCTATACTGGATAAATGATAAGAAAAAATTGTATAAAGTTTCATGACCAGAGGTCAATATTTTGCAAAGGTATGAGCTAGGTTAGGTTGCAGATTAAAGTTTTATGAAAAGAGGCATAACTCTGCAAAAATGAAAGTCAGACTTATTGGACATGTGTAATGACATTCCTTTGACTAAGACGAACATATGTTTGCAGTTTCATGAACGTAGGTAAAATACTTTTCAAGTTATGGCCAGTTATGAGCTTGGTTACGTTGCAGGTTAAAGTTTTATGAAAAGGTGCATAACTCTGCTGAAATGAAGGTCAGAGTTATTGGTGATGGATAACAATATTACGTGTGGTAAGATGAATAAGTGTTTGAAGTTTCATGAATATAGGTAAAATACTTTTCAAGTTATGGCCGGTTATGAGCTTGGTTAGGTTGCACGTTAAAGTTTTATGAAAGGGGCATAACTCCGCTAATATTCAAAGTCAGAGTTATTGGACATATGTAACAACATTCCTTGAGTGTGTGTGAAGTTTCATGAACATAGGTCAAGTACTTTTCAAGTTGTGGCCAAGGTTAGGTTGCAGGTTAAAGTGTGATGGACGACAGACGACGACGGAGAAAGTGATCCCACAATGATGATAAATATTACTATTTTGATGCCGAATGCTCTCTATAAAAGATAAACTACCAACATACCTGTGCAGGGTAGCTGTTGAGGAATCCCATCAGTTCAAACGCTGGTTCTGTGATACCTCTGGAGGCGTCTCTGATGACACCGTGCAGAGATTTCTGCTGTTCTTTTAGTAGTTCTCCCAACCACATCTCTACATTGCCACATGCATTCACTGGTTTTTCTAGCTGGGGTCAACAAATAAACATTGATGTTGCATCTGAGGGGCTATTTTCAACAAGATGCTTAAGTATTGCAGAGCTCTACCGGGCATTTTTTTAGTAACAGTGACCTTGATCATAAATGTAATCCCAATCTTGTCTTTCATATAAGCCACCTAGATACCAATATCTCATTCCTAAGCAAAAATGAATGAATGAATGGTGTTTTACCGCACGTCGACACATAAATAGGTCATATTGTGCGCAAAAACTGATCAATGATGATGAAATGAAGGATTAATTAAAACTTAATGTAAATATATAAAGATATAACTATTTACAAGTAAGGGATGATATGGTAGTAATATAAACTATATATGTAAATCAACAAATGCCCGAAAACGGGTCTATAAAGAAGTAAATATATATACAAGAACATATTATAATGATTTATATAGTCTGACTTCCTTCAGGAAAACTAAAACTAGACTTAAATCTATAGTATTAAATTACTCGGTCATAGTCTTAACAGTGTAGTACCTTGGACGCATAGAATCAAAGTCTACACATTCCAGCAATATGTGTTTGACCATTAACGGTGCAAAGCAGGGTATACATTCTGGTAATTGCTCACCTTGTAATAAATATGAATAAGTATAACGTGTATGCCCTATTCTGCACCGGGCTAGGACAACTTCCTCTCGACGAATGGGCTTACTAGAAGAACGCCATTCTCCGAGTAACGGTTTAATTGAATGGAGTTTATTGTTAACTGACAAATCCCAAGCGGTTTGCCAAGAGTTACGAATAGATGTGTTAATACAACTTTTAAAATCAGTATAAGGTAATTTAGTATTAGATATATGTAAATCTAATGCTGCCTTAGCAGCACTATCAGCTCTATCATTACCACGTATTCCTACATGGCTTGGAAGCCAGCAGAAAATAATAACATTATCAATTATAAGAGAATTGTACTTTTCTAAAAGTTGAAGCACAACTGGGTTATCATGTTTCATATTACCCAGTGCTTGAAGAGATGAAAGGGAATCAGAAAAGATTACAAAATGGTCATCATCAGATTCCTGAATATAATTTAAGGCAAGTTCAATTGCCTTAAGTTCAGCTGAAAAGAGGCCTTGTCAGGCAGGCGGCTCTTTATGCTGTGTTTGTGAACAACAGCTGCTGCAGCTACCTTATCTCCATCTTTAGAGCCATCTGTGTATATATGTTGAAAGTTACTGTATTTCTATTTAATTTCATTAAATTTGCTTTGAAAGACAGTAGGGTCTGTACTAGATTTGTTACCATTACAAAGATCGAAATTAATTGTTGGTGTTTCCAAGGTCCACGGTGGAATTTGTGGTACTTTGTACTTGGCAATCAAATTTAGGTCGATTTCAGTGTCTCTTAATTTTGGTTTAATATGAAGACCAAATTATCGAATGGCCTTCGGTTTTGATCAAAAAGAGGTTCATAACTTGGATTAAAGACATTATCGAAAGTTGGGTTTAAAGGGTTAGACTTTAATTTAATGGCGTATTGAAGGGCTAATTTGTCCCGTCTATGAGACAGTGATGGTTCATTAGCTTCAACATATAGATTTTCAGCTGGTGATGTACGAAAGGCACCTAAGGCGAGTCGTAATCCTTGATTATGTATAGGATCGAGCATCTGCAAGTACGACTTGTGAGTCGATCCATATACTATCGAGCCGTAGTCCAGCTTGGATCTGATAAGAGATCTGTAAAGTCGCAAGAGGACTTTACGATCTGCTACCCAGTTGGTGTTTGCAACAACTTTAAGTAAATTAAGAGCTTTAACCCTTTAACCCTTATGCCGGCCGGATCCGGCCTATACTGACTCGCCCTTATCCCGGCCGAATCCGGCTTCTACGCGCTCGCCCTTATGCCGGCCGTAACCGGCCTTGCATTAGACCATCCCAAACAAGCACCTGTTTTGCACATAGAACGGTGACGTAGTACGGTAAATTACCTCGTTTTGAACGCGGAAATAAATTTCACACAAATTGACGATCAAATCATGGAAAAATTCAAATTTTTGATGATTTTTCGGCGAAATGAAGTTGGGAAGAAATATTTGAACAGAAAACTTTCAGAACTTGGTGATTGAAGTTATTCGACGATCAAAATAATGGGATTCTCGGCAAATAAAGTGCAGGAAATGTTGATTGAAGTGACGATATTTTCCGATAGTAACTTTGTTCGGAAGAAAAGTCGCCAACTACGACAAAAGAAAGAAAATAAATCGGCATGAAAATACCTATTTGAGTGTTATAAAAAGACTCATGACATTCAAGTTTGAAAACTATAGACACTCAAGTAAAAACCTTATGGGAAGAGACGTTCCTATGCTACTTTTGTTTTGAACTTTGTCTGCTAAGTTATGTTACCATATCTGTAGTAAAATGGATATGCAGATATACAAATATGAAGCCCAGAAAAATGAAACTCCCCCAGATACATAATGGGTTTACCACAAAGACGGTCGGAAGAGAAGGACATATCTGAATAGTTTCCTCATTTGTCACTTGGCATTATAACTTGGCATATATGTTCCAGCCCATGAATGGTTCTGAAGAGAGGACAATTTGGCCTTACTTGGTATGAAAATAATGTTTTGATATTTCCAACATATTTTAAAAAAGAATAACATTTTAAAACATAATATATCTTCGAAAAATGTCGCCCAATTGCCACGATTGCCCGACTTTTTTTTTTTAAAACTACATAAAATTTGATTTATAAAAGACTGTAAATATAAATAATCTTGTTGTTATATATATGGAATATTTAAATATTTATAACACTAAAATAAAATTGTAAAGAATGGCACAATGATTACGGGATACTTTATTATAAGCCAACACTCAGCACATATAAGAAAATTTTATTTTGTTTATTTTCAACTGTTGGTATTTTTCCCCCAGAAACTCCTTCTTTGACAACAAGCTGGTACAAGAAGTCGCAGCAGTTGTGTTCACTTGGATACCAATGACGATGTGTGATGCCTCCATGACCCGTCTTCAAACTGTGTCAACTTTTGGAGACAGTGTGACAGACCGGTTTGGTGACAGTCACTTCTTACCTGGCGTTGACGTTTCCTGTTCATTGGTGTATTTAAAAAGTGTTTTTTGCAAAAGAAAACTAAACAAAGTGACTCCGAATGTCTAACAAAAAATAATTCAATACAAAATTCAAATGGAATAAGAAAAGTATGACCTGAAGTTGGAAAGCTCTTGTCATTTTCTTGGATTGAAGGTGTTTGTCAGGTGGGTGTCTTATTGCCCATGTGTATTGAATAATAATGGGGAAAAGCATATGTAAATGTACATCAGTGTTAGGGTTAGTATTATACACATGAATTTATATGGAATTATGAGTGAATCTGTATATAACAGACAAACAATAAAAAAAACATTTATAAATTTAGTGGAAATATTATACTATTTTACTAAATTTAGTGATAAAAACTGGAATTTTGTTGGACCTAATTGGAATAAAAGAACAATACAACACCTGTATGTAGGTTTTTTATTTACCCACATTTCACAATTTGTTTTATTAAAATATTCCTATTTTTGCATGAGTTATGGCATGTTTACTAACATCACCTTGTTGCATTATCTGTAATTTTGCCTCAGCAGCAGATTAATGTAAGGAAATGGACACAGTGTGATCACTGATAAGATAAGGAGATTGATCTTCTGTAAGCACTGGTTATCTAAGGGGTAAAGGGTTAAGGCACTTGGACTTCAAGTATTTAAGGTGTGGTATAAACGTTAATTTACGGTCGAAAATAAGACCAAGGAATTTTGTCTCATCCACTACTGGTATTGGTGAGCCATCCAGTGTTAGATGAGGGTCTTCATGATGTTTACGTAGTTGACAAAAATGCATACTTAGTTTTAGATTTAGAAAATTTAAAACCATTTTCATCAGACCAGGTCTGAAGTTTATTGAGACATTGTTGAAGTTGTCTCTCAATAGTGTTCATGTTTTTTGCACGATAACATATAACAAAATCGTCGACATATAGAGATCAATCCACACCAGAATTGATGCATTTAACTATACTGTTAATTTTTATATTAAAAAGGGTGACAGAGAGTATGCTGCCCTGTGGCACACCCATCTCCTGTTCATGAATGTCAGAGAGGGTTGAACCCATTCAGACACGAAACTGTCTATCATCTAAGAATTTCTCTATAAAAATGGGTAATCGGCCTCTAAGACCAAGGTCATGAAGATCATTCATAATACCGTACTTCCATGCAGTATCATAAGCTTTCTCCAAGTCAAAAAATACAGCAACTAGATGTTCTTTTTTTATGAAAGCTTCCCTAATAAACGATTCAAATCGAATGAGATTGTCTGTTGTGCCTCGTTGGCGCTGGAATCCACTTTGATTCTTTGTTATCAGCTTGTTGGATTCCAGGTACCAAACGAGTCTCTCATTAATCATTCGTACCCTGGTTTTACATATACAACTCGTTAAAGCAATAGGGCGATAATTTATTGGGTCCGTATGATCCTTTCCAGGTTTGGGGACTGGAATAACGATTGCTTCCCGCCAAGAATCGGGGAAGTTTCCTGTCACCCAAAACTTATTAAATATATCAAGAAGTGTAGAGAGACAGGTTTCAGGACCATGAATCTTTTTAAGGGATTCTCGAAGTTCTTTGAGAGTGAACAGTTTATTGTATTTTTCCAAGTTTTTCGACTTGAAATTCAGCTTCTTCTGTTCTTTAAGTTTCTTATTTTTTAGAACATTTGATTGACAATTTTCAGAAGAAGAGTTTTTAGAAAAGGTTTCTGCCAAAGTGTTCGTAATATCTTTGACAGATGTAATATCCTCATTATCAGTTTTAAGATGATTTACACAACTAGAATTACCTTTACCATTTATTTTCCGGACCATGTCCCACGTCTTCTTAAGAGATGAGCGGGAGTTCAGCCCAGAGACATAAGATCTCCAGGACTTCCTCTTGCTATCCTTAATAGTATGACGGGCTTTCGCACGAAAAACTCATAAAAGTATCTAAATTATTTTGAGTTGGCCGCAAGTTAAAAGCATTCAATGCAGCTTTACGATCGCTGACTGCCTTTTTGCAGTCATCATCGTGTCATGGTTTATGTGGGCGTTTTGGAATTGCCGAGGTTTTTGGAAAAGTTTGATCAGCTATATCATGAAGGGTTTTGGTAAAAAGAGCAGTTGCGTCTTCGACATCCTCGAAAACGGAAGGCTTTAATTGTTCCTCACAAAGAGATTGAAACCTATCCCAATCGGCTTTGCGAAGTTTCCATCTTTGCATTTTTTCGAGAAGTGGAGGGCCGATATTTTCAAGAAATAGGGGAAGTGGTCACTTCCGCATAGGTCGTCACCAACACTCCACGAAAGATCCATCAAGAGCGTTGGATCGCAATTTGTTAAATCAATGGAAGAATGAGAGCCTGTAGCTGGATGTAAATAAGTATGTGTTTTGTTATCATTAAAAAGACACAAATTGTTTTTGGCTAAGAAATCCTCAACATTCTTGCCTTTATCGTTGATATCCTTACAACCCCAAATGTAGTTGTGTGCATTAAAATCACCCAAGAGTATAAAAGGTGATGGTAATTGTGCAACTAGGTGATTTAGATCTTTAAGGTCTAGTGAAGAACTGGGCGGTAAATATAAAGAGCATATTGTTATACTCGGTGCATCGTAACACTGACCGCAACAGCTTGCAGACCAGTTTTCAACGCAACAGTTCTGTGAGGAATGTTTCAATTCACAAGAATCGAAACTCCTCCAGAAGCTTTATCACCTGTATCACAAATATAGTTATACAATGAATAGTTTTTAAAAGATATCTTATCACTAGTCTTCAAGAAAGTTTCTTGAAGACAAAATGCAACAGGATTGTGTTTATTTAAAAGTAAGCTGATTTCATCGTTATTAGGTTTTAAACCTCGGCAGTTCCATTGAATGACCTTATTTGATTTCGATGTCACTAAGGCGGAAGTACGGGTTTACGGCCATTGGGTTTGGCAGATCTTGGAGACTTTGGAGATTTCGGGAGTTCCAGATGTGCTGGATCATCAACCTCCATCTCCAAGTCTCCAAATCTGTTGTGCAGTTCAATCGGATCATCAGATCCTTTTGACTGCTTCCCTAATCCGGGAGTTTTCTTTTTTCTTGCTGCAGTTCTGATTGGTAACGAACTCTTCGGAGACTTCGTCGGATTTGACGAACCTTTGGAAGAGTTTGTCGGGTTTGGTGGCCTCTTGGTTGCACTAGAGTCCGTCGATTTCGAAACAGATGAAGTAGATGCAGTAGGTGAAGGAGTTGTTGAGGATATAGTTGAAGGAGTTTTAGGCTTGGAAGCCACAAGAGGTTTGGGAGCTACAGGAGGCTTATTTAAGAGGACCGCGATAGACCTGGTAGCTGGTTTCTCAACCCTACTCGCATCGGCATATGATTTGCCAGATGGAGTGGGTGGAGTAAGACTCTCAACAAGTTTTCTAGCTTCTGGGAAGGAGATATTTTTTTCTATTTTGATTTTCTGTATTTCCTTCTCGTGTTTCCACTTCGGGCAATCCTTAGAGAAAGCCCCATGGGTCCCCTTGCAGTTAACGAAAGAGGCGGGATTTTGGCAATTAGCGAAGTCGCTATGACCCTCATGGCCGCAACGGGCACAGACGAGAGCAGCTCGCTTGCATCTTTCTCTATGGTGACCAAAGTGTTGACAGTTGAACAACGAAGTGGATTTGGGATGTAGGGGTCAACTTGTAAAATGATATATCCAGTCTTGATAGTCTTCGGGAGGTTTGGTGTGCTGAAGATAAGCACAAAAGTAAGCAAAAATGAGAAGAAATAGTTGTTCAATTTTTAGTAACAGTGACCTTAACCTTGAACCCAGTGACCCCAAATGCAATCCCAAGCTTCAATTTTATATAAGCTCTCTACCCATAAAGTTTCATTCCAATATCTCATTCCTAACTTTAGTTTTTAAGCTGAAACCATTTTTTCTATTTTTAACATAACCACAATTTTTTACATATCAATAAAACAAAATGATTTGCATGATCTTCTCGCTCGTTTATACCTACACAAAGTTTTTCATTAAACTAGAACTATCACTGAAGGTGATGAATACCCCTGCTTAAATTCTCGCAAACAAGTCAAACAAGAAGCAGTTTGAGAGACAGCCATTTCCCCTGCCGCAGTATTTTTTTTCTATGTACCTGTAGAACCCATGATTGGGAGCTTTGTTTATAGGAAGTTTTATCAGTGCACATAAAGCAGAAAGTAAAATGAACAAACAAGAGGCCCAAGAGGGCCTGTGGATGCTCTACGTGCTAAAGATAAAGCTTATGTATAAGGGGCCATAACTCTGTCAAAAATCCTTCAACCGGAACATGGCAATGACATACTCAACTAGGCTTGGTACTGATCAAGGTACTGCCAAGATTCTTTGAAATCCGGCCAGGAGAATTGGTCTGGACAAAGTTTGTGTATTAAAACCTTAAAAGGGCCATAACTGTGCCACAAATCATTCAACCAGAACACGGCAATGATAGAGCAACTAGGCTTGGTATTCATAATCCCTGCCAAGATTCGTTGAAACTTGGCCAGGAATTCTGAAGAAACTAGTCTGGAAAAAGTTTGTGTATTAAAACCTTTAAAGGGCCATAACTCTGCCAAATACCATTCAACCGGAATACGGCAATGATATACACAACTAAGCTTGATACTGAGCATCACTGTCAAGTTTCGTTGAAATGCGGTCAGGGGTTCAGGAGAACTAGCCCAGAAAATGTTTGTGCATTAAAACTACGTGCAAGGGCAATAACTCTGCATAGAATTGACCGAGCCACACCAAAATTGTGTCATGCACATCTACACTTCATGATGATCATGTACACAAAGTTTCAATTCAATATCTTAATAACTGTTGAAGTAGTTTGCTCCACAGTATTGCATATGCTGAATAGCAATTTTGACTAAGTTCAAGAGCAATAACTCTGCATGGCATTGACAAAGCCACACCAAAATTGTGTCACGTACATGCACACTTCATGATGATCATGTACACAAAGTTTTAATTCAATATCTTCCAAACTGTAAAAGTAGTTCACTCCACAATACTGCACATGCTGAATAAAGCAATGTTTACTACGTGCAAGGGCAATAACTCTGCATTGAACTGACTGAGCTGCACCAAAATTGTGTCATGCACATCTACACTTCATGATGATCATGTACACAGTTTCAATTTAACATTTTACTAACTGTTGAAGTTCGCTCCACAGTATTGCATATGCTGAATCGCAATTTTGTCTAAGTTTAAGAGCAATAACTCTGCATGGAATTGAGCGAGCCACACCAAAATTGTGTCATGCACATCTACATTTCATTTTGATCATGATGACAAAGTTTCAATTTAATATCTTGAAAACTGTAGAAAATGTGCGCTCCACAATATTGCATATGATGAATATAGCAATTTTGACCAAGTGCAAGGGCAATAACTCTGCATGGAATTGAGCGAGCCACACCAAAATAGTGTCACGCACATCTACACTTCATTTTGATCATGATGACAAAGTTTCAATTTAATATCTTGAAAACTGTACCTCAAGATTGCATATGATAAATATAGCAATTGAATTTTGACTAAGTTCAAGAGCAATAACTCTGCATGGAAATGACCGAGCCAAACCAAAATTGTGTCACTCTCATCTTCATTTTATTTTAATCGTGTAAACAAAGTTTCAATTCAATATCTTGAAAACTGTAGAAGAAATTCGCTCTACAAGATTGCATTTGCTGAAACAGCAATTTTGACTAGTGATGGTCCGATTGTCGCTACGTCGCCGACATCGGTTAGGAAAATCCAGAGCGACGATAATCGATTACGAATTTCTGTTCCGCGACATCGCGAAAGTTCTATACCGTACCCAAGGGAGACAAATCAGTGATCACGTCGTCAGCGATGGAGGAACGCGATATTGAACTTCAACAACTTTTTCCTCATCCAGGAACAAAAACTAAATCGCCGGCATGGGATTTCTTTAAATTTAAAAAAGGAGGCGATGGGAAGATTGACGAAAGCAATATGCAAACAAAGGTAATTTGTTTTATTATATCGGTAGATGTTTTCGGATAGTAACTAATTCGGATGCATGATTCGTTGTAGTCGTGTACATTTATAAATATTTAGATAGTTAAATGTAAATAATACTATATTGGAATGCACATTTAAAAATTGTAATTGTAATTAAAGCTCTATTATTTGATATATTTCAAGAAAAAAGTAATGGCTTCATTATTTTTGAAATCACCCATATGTGAATGTGTCTGTCTCAGTAACTGTGAGTTTCAGCACTTTATGTACTTTCTAGTCATTTAAAAAGGTTCTAGTCACTAGAATTAATTTTCTTCTGTTGTTAAAGATGCTCTACCTATATCTTTTTGTCCACCAATTGATATAAACTTTACTTAATTGTAAAGAGGACTATGAAAAAGGTAAACGGCAATAATTTGACCCCATGTAATATGCGTTTTGCTGGGGAAAATCAGGATAGAAAAGATCGGATTTTTGAAATTGTATTCGTAATTGTTTTAGACAAGCCGATTACGGAGATTTTCCGATCTTATTCGTTTACAATCGGAACTGCCTCGTCGGATTGGCGACGAGTTCCGATAGATTCGTTTACTATCGGAACTGCCCGAGTAGTTTGTTTTTGTTCAACTGAATGGCATTGCGCATGTCCGATAAAATTGTAAAAAATCGTAGTTCTCCGGCAGGAATGAATAAACGGCTGGGCAGCATTTTATTCAAGATATTGTTTTGATCATAATTAATAATTTACAGAACTGGAATACGAACCTTGTTGCTTCTTAGAATACTCATAAAATAGCTTTGCATACATATAAATGTAGTAATATTGAGTTTATAATATTTTACATTAAAAATCGCGTAGATATAGGTAGTGCCTCTTTAACTTGTTAGCCAGTTTGTGTCAAGTTACCTGTTTCGGCTGTTTGTCAAATTGTCATTTACAAAATTACAATAATGAATTTTAATGATTATAAAGCAGAAGACATAAGCATTGTTAT
This sequence comes from Cyrtodaria siliqua, assembly GCA_037043455.1. NCBI lineage: Eukaryota > Metazoa > Mollusca > Bivalvia > Adapedonta > Hiatellidae > Cyrtodaria > Cyrtodaria siliqua. The sequence goes on from JAWPHD010018567.1 coordinate 36,399, forward strand.
TTTTGCTTGTCCATTTCCACAAATGATTTCTAATGCTAATATACTATTTTAATTGTAACAGAAATTACTTTATACAAACAGTGAAGATTGTGGAGTCTTGCTTGTCAACAGTTCGGCAGGGATGAAAACTAAGCTTGGTTGCCCGTTTGGGCAACCATCTTATGAATTTTGGTTGCCGAGCTGAAAATGAGCCCATGGCATGTTCTAAGCATATGTGTAAGTTTAGCTTGTCGAAAAAGCTAGTCGCCTGGGCGGACTGCCAACTTATGAAATTTACTTGCCCAGCTTGGAATTTAGTTGCCCGGGCGAACGGGCAACTATTAGTTTCCATCCCTGAGTTCGCTGTTGATTGAATGATTCTTCTACTTCAACCGATTATTAATCGGAAAGTTATCGATTATACACCATCCGATTAAACCGATTATCGATTGCGAAAAATTTCAGCCGATTTCCATCACTAATTTTGACTAAGTCCAAGGGCAATAACTCTGCATGGAATTGAGCGAGCCACACCAAAATTGTGTCATGCACATCTACCCTTCAAGTTGATCATGTATGCAACGTTCGCTCCACAAGATTCAACAGACCGACCGACCAACAGACCGACAGACCAGACCGCCCACTGAAGTGACTCCTATATACCCTCTCTCAAATTTTGTTTGCAGGGGTATAATAACTGAAGTTGATTAACTAAAGTGATATTTTTATTAACATATTAAATATTCATTAGAAACCATATGTCCTTACTACTGTTACGCCAATTTTAAAGAAAGATTTTGCATGTTATTCAACCAGTGCATAGAATAAACGTCCCCTACTGTTTCACTATCGCAGGATCAAAAACATGAAAACCCATAATGGCAAGCAGGTCAGTGGTTGGACAGACATACTTACAGACCATCCATGGAGGACTAATAACTAAATAAGGGGTTTCACATCATTATTTCAGGTCATACTGGAACAAACTTCAGAGGAAGATGAGGATGAGGAAGCTGAAAGATTCAGCGAATCTGATGAAAGGCTCAATTACCATCAGACATGGACCAACAAAGCTGAAAGCCATGCAGGGCAGTGCTTTGTAGCTCTACAGTGCAAGTCCTTATTCTCTCAGCAACTGAAGTGGTAGTCACTTGGGAATAATGCTTTACCACAGTATTATAACAGGTTGTTCAAAAAATAACCTCAAAATCTCCTCCAATACCTTTAAAGGTTAACTTCATTTTTTTTTCTGAATCCTAGTTATTTTCTTCTTTATAAACCACGCAGAAACTGTGTGAATAAAATGTAATAATGTAATTAACAGACCATGATTCTCTCTCCTTCCTTCGAGATGACGGCCATCATTCTGTCGTAATTTTTCGCATGGAACTCAACTTCATTCACGTTTTCAAACACACCCAGTAAATGGGCCTGCAATAGGAACAACGTTCATGGGTCAAATCAAAATGTCTTTAGTTTTCTATTAAAAAAGTCATGATCAAATAAAATAATCTTCAATATCTAAAAGAAAACAAATTTAGCTTAAAATGTTTGGAATTTGGTTGGAACTGCTTTTGCCAAACTCAAAACTTAAGACCACAACAAGGCATGCGTTCTTGTCTAATCTATGTACCATATAAGAATTCGTAGATCTCTTGCATTCCAGGAATTCAATAATCTGCTGATAATCTTGTCATGCAAGAAGGTGCTAAAATGCTGTTTAACAGAATCTTAACTGAGAAATAAGCGAATAACAAGAGGGATGAAAGGTGACAATGTCTACAAATTGAGTTACCTGAATGGTGTGCGAGTCACTGGCCTGGCCCAGAATTTCCAGCAATGACGGGTCAGAAATGAAGAAAAACCTGGGAAACACTAATCGCTTCTTCTCCAGGTATCTATGGATGCAGGTAAAACATTTTGTACATACCAGCTTCTTATAAAACACATTCAGTTCTACTAAAACACATGCTGCATGTATATACATATACAACATTCAAGTTACTATTTAAATACAAAACATTCTGTACATACCAGTTTCTAATATATAACATTACGCACATGATGTACATACCAGATTCTTAAACATTCTCTACATATGAGTCTCTAATACAACACTGTGGTTTCTAATAGAAAACATTCTTCACATACTATTTTCTAATACCAAGTTTCATGAAAATAAGATGAACAATGTAGGAGGAGTTGAGCGGAAATGCTTTACATTTGAAAAAGTTAAAATTTCCATAACTCCTCTAAAAAATCTTTCAACTGAAACACCCTGACAATATGCGCTACTAGACATCATAATGATACTGCCTGTAAAGTATAATGAAAATCAGATGAAAAATGTAGGGATTGAGTAGACAAGCTTTTGATTTGAAAAACATCATTCAAAGTCCCATAACTCTAGCAAAATTCATTCAACCGGGAAGTCCTGATAATATGCCCTACTAGACATCATACTTTGATTTCCTATGAGTTTCATGGTAATAAGATGAAAAACTTAGAAGTTGAGTGGACAACTTTTAGAATAAAAAACATCGAAGTCCTTAACTCCGTCAAAAATCTTTCAGAACATTTTACCAATAAGTGTTACTAGTCATCAGATTGATACTACCTATGAAGTTTCATTAAAATCAGATGAAAAACAAAGAGCTGAGCCTTTATATTAAAAATATTTCAAAGTCATGTAACTCTGACAAAATCACCATTCAACCAGAACGTCCTGACATTATGCGCTACTAGAAATCATACTGATACTTGCTGCGAAGTTTCATGAAAATTGGATTAAACATGTAGTAGTTGAGCAGATAAGGAAGCGGGATGGAGAGACAAACAGACGGACATGATGGTTATTATATTCTCTACAAAAAAAACAGAGTTGAGCAGACAAGAAAGCAGGACGGAATGGACATAAATACAACCGTACGGACAGACATAATGGCAACTATATGCTCTCCCAAATC
>JAWPHD010018568.1:0-39329 GCA_037043455.1 Cyrtodaria siliqua
GTTCTTACCAATATATATTCCGTTCTTACGCATATATATTCAGTTCTTACGCATATATTCAGTTCTTACGCATATATACTCCGTTCTTACACATATATATTCAGTTCTTACACATATATATTCAGTTCTTACACATATATATTCAGTTCTTACACATATATATTCAGTTCTTACACATATATATTCAGTTCTTACAAATATATATTCCGTTCTTACGCATATATATTCAGTTCTTACTCATATATTCAGTTCTTACGCATATATATTCAGTTCTTACACATATATATTCAGTTCTTACGCATATATATTCAGTTCTTACAAATATATATTCCATTCTTACGCATATATATTCAGTTCTTACACATATATATTCAGTTCTTACACATATATATTCAGTTCTTACACATATATATTCAGTTCTTACAAATATATATTCCGTTCTTACGCATATATATTCAGTTCTTACTCATATATTCAGTTCTTACACATATATATTCAGTTCTTACACATATATATTCAGTTCTTACAATTATATATTCCGTTTTTACTCATATATATTCAGTTCTTACACATATATATTCAGTTCTAACACATATATATTCAGTTCTTACACATATATTTTCAATTCTTACTCATATATATTCCGTTCTTACACATATATATTCCGTTCTTACGCATATATATTCAGTTCTTACGAATATATTCAGTTCTTACGCATGTATATTCAGTTCTTACACATATATATTCAGTCCTTACACATATATTCAGTTCTAACGCATATATATTCAGTTCTTACACATATATATTCAGTTCTTACACATATATATTCAGTTCTTACAATTATATATTCAGTTCTTACAATTATATATTCCGTTTTTACGCATATATATTCAGTTCTTACACATATATATTCAGTTCTAACACATATATATTCAGTTCTTACACATATATTTTCAATTCTTACTCATATATATTCCGTTCTTACACATATATATTCCGTTCTTACACATATATATTCAGTATTTACACATATATATTCAGTTCTTACACATATATATTCAGTTCTTACCAATATATATTCCGTTCTTACTCATATATATTCAGTTCTTACGCATATATTCAGTTCTTACGCATATATACTCCGTTCTTACACATATATATTCAGTTCTTACACATATATATTCAGTTCTTACACATATATATTCCGTTCTTACACATATATATTAAGTTCCTACACATATATATTTAGTTCTTACACATATATATTCAGTTCTTAAACATATATAATCAGTTTTTACACATATATATTCAGTTCTTACAAATAAATATTCCGTACTTACGCATATGTATTCAGTTCTTACGAATATATTCAGTTCTTACGCATATATATTCAGTTCTTACACATATATATTCAGTTCTTACACATATATATTCAGTTCTTACTCATATATATTCAGTTCTTACACATATATATTCAGTTCTTACACATATATATTCAGTTCTTACACATATATATTCAGTTCTTACACATATATATTCAGTTCTTACACATATATATTCCATTTTTACGCATATATATTCAGTTCTTACACATATATATTCAGTTCTAACACATATATATTCAGTTCTTACACATATATTTTCAATTCTTACTCATATATATTCCGTTCTTACACATATATATTCCGTTCTTACACATATATATTCAGTACTTACACATATATATTCAGTTCTTACACATATATATTCAGTTCTTACACATATATATTCAGTTCTTACCAATATATATTCCGTTCTTACGCATATATTCAGTTCTTACGCATATATACTCCGTTCTTACACATATATATTCAGTTCTTACAAATATATATTCCGTCCTTACGCATATATATTCAGTTCTTACGAATATATTCAGTTCTTACGCATATATATTCAGTTCTTACACATATATATTCAGTTCTTACACATATATATTCAGTTCTTACTCATATATATTCAGTTCTTACACATATATATTCAGTTCTTACACATATATATTCAGTTCTTACACATATATATTCAGTTCTTACACATATATATTCAGTTCTTACACATATATATTCCGTTTTTACGCATATATATTTAGTTCTTACACATATATATTCAGTTCTAACACATATATATTCAGTTCTAACACATATATTTTCAATTCTTACTCATATATATTCCGTTCTTACACATATATATTCAGTTCTTACACATATATATTCAGTTCTTACCAATATATATTCCGTTCTTACTCATATATATTCAGTTCTTACGCATATATTCAGTTCTTACGCATATATACTCCGTTCTTACACATATATATTCAGTTCTTACACATATATATTCAGTTCTTACACATATATATTCCGTTCTTACACATATATATTAAGTTCTTACACATATATATTCAGTTCTTAAGCATATATATTCAGTTCTTAAACATATATAATCAGTTCTTACACATATATATTCAGTTCTTACAAATATATATTCCGTCCTTACGCATATATATTCAGTTCTTACGAATATATTCAGTTCTTACGCATATATATTCAGTTCTTACACATATTTATTCAGTTCTTACACATATATATTCAGTTCTTACTCATATATATTCAGTTCTTACACATATATATTCAGTTCTTACACATATATATTCAGTTCTTACACATATATATTCAGTTCTTACGCATATATATTCAGTTCTTACACATATATATTCCGTTTTTACGCATATATATTCAGTTCTTACACATATATATTCAGTTCTAACACATATATATTCAGTTCTTACACATATATTTTCAATTCTTACTCATATATATTCCGTTCTTACACATATATATTCCGTTGTTACACATATATATTCAGTACTTACACATATATATTCAGTTCTTACACATATATATTCAGTTCTTACACATATATATTCAGTTCTTACCAATATATATTCCGTTCTTACGCATATATATTCAGTTCTTACGCATATATTCAGTTCTTACGCATATATACTCCGTTCTTACACATATATATTCAGTTCTTACACATATATATTCAGTTCTTACACATATATATTCAGTTCTTACACATATATATTCAGTTCTTACACATATATATTCAGTTCTTACAAATATATATTCCGTTCTTACGCATATATATTCAGTTCTTACTCATATATTCAGTTCTTACGCATATATATTCAGTTCTTACACATATATATTCAGTTCTTACGCATATATATTCAGTTCTTACAAATATATATTCCATTCTTACGCATATATATTCCGTTCTTACACATATATATTCAGTTCTTAGACATATATATTCCGTTCTTACGCATATATATTCAGTTCTTACTCATATATTCAGTTCTTACGCATATATATTCAGTTCTTACACATATATATTCAGTTCTTACGCATATATATTCAGTTCTTACAAATATATATTCCATTCTTACGCATATATATTCCGTTCTTACACATATATATTCAGTTCTTAGACATATATATTCCATTCTTACGCATATATATTCCGTTCTTACACATATATATTCAGTTCTTAGACATATATAATCCGTTTTTACGCATATATATTCAGTTATTACACATATATATTCAGTTCTTACACATATATATTCAGTTCTTACACATATATATTCAATTCTTACACATATATATTCAGTTCTTACACATATATATTCAGTTCTTACACATATATATTCAGTACTTACACATATATATTCAGTTCTTACACATATATATTCAGTTCTTACACTTATATATTCAATTCTTACCAATATATATTCCGTTCTTACCCATATATATTCAGTTCTTACACAAATATATTCAGTTCTTACGTTCTTACGCATATATATTCAGTTCTTAAACATTTATATTCCGTTCTTACGCATATATATTCAGTTCTAACACATATATATTCAGTTCTTACAAATATATATTCCGTTCTTACGCATATTTATTCGGTTCTTACGCATATATTCAGTTGTTACGCATATATTCAGTTCTTACACATATATATTCAGTTCTTACGCATATACATTCAGTTCTTACACATATATATTCCATTCTTACGCATATATATTCCGTTCTTAGACATATATATTCAGTTCTTACACATATATATTCCGTTCTTACGCATATATATTCAGTTCTTACACATATATATTCAGTTCTTACACATATATATTCAGTTCTTACACATATATATTCAGTTCTTACACATATATATTCAGTTCTTACGCATATATATTCAGTTCTTAAACATATATATTCCGTTCTTACGCATATATATTCAGTTCTAACACATATATATTCAGTTCTTACACATATATATTCAGTTCTTACACATATATATTCAGTTCTTACACATATATATTCAGTTCTTACACTTATATATTCAGTTCTTACACATATATATTCAGTTCTTACACATATATATTCCGTTTTTACGCATATATATTCATTTCGAACACATATATATTCATTTCGAACACATATATATTCAATTCTTACACATATATTTTCAATTCTTACTCATGTATATTCCGTTCTTACACATATATATTTCGTTCTTACACATATATATTCAGTACTTACACATATATATTCAGTTCTTACACATATATATTCCGTTCTTACACATATATATTTAGTACTGACACATATATATTCAGTTCTTACGCATATATATTCAGTTCTTAAACATATATATTCAGTTCTTACACATATATATTCCGTTTTTACTCATATATATTCAGTTCTTACACATATATATTCAGTTCTAACACATATATATTCAGTTCTTACACATATATTTTCAATTCTTACTCATATATATTCCGTTCTTACACATATATATTCCGTTCTTACGCATATATATTCAGTTCTTACGAATATATTCAGTTCTTACGCATATATATTCAGTTCTTACACATATATATTCAGTCCTTACACATATATATTCAGTTCTTACGCATATATATTCAGTTCTTACACATATATATTCAGTTCTTACACATATATATTCAGTTCTTACACATATATATTCAGTTCTTACAATTATATATTCCGTTTTTACGCATATATATTCAGTTCTTACACATATATATTCAGTTCTAACACATATATATTCAGTTCTTACACATATATTTTCAATTCTTACTCATATATATTCCGTTCTTACACATATATATTCCGTTCCTACACATATATATTCAGTATTTACACATATATATTCAGTTCTTACACATATATATTCAGTTCTTACACATATATATTCAGTTCTTACCAATATATATTCCGTTCTTACTCATATATATTCAGTTCTTACGCATATATTCAGTTCTTACGCATATATACTCCGTTCTTACACATATATATTCAGTTCTTACACATATATATTCAGTTCTTACACATATATATTCCGTTCTTACACATATATATTAAGTTCCTACACATATATATTCAGTTCTTACACATATATATTCAGTCCTTAAACATATATAATCAGTTTTTATACATATATATTCAGTTCTTACAAATAAATATTCCGTACTTACGCATATGTATTCAGTTCTTACGAATATATTCAGTTCTTACGCATATATATTCAGTTCTTAGACATATATATTCCGTTCTTACGCATATATATTCAGTTCTTACGCATATATTCAGTTCTTACGCATATATATTCAGTTCTTACACATATATATTCAGTTCTTACGCATATATATTCAGTTCTTACAAATATATATTCCATTCTTACGCATATATATTCCGTTCTTACACATATATATTCAGTTCATAGACATATATAATCCGTTTTTACGCATATATATTCAGTTATTACACATATATATTCAGTTCTTACACATATATATTCAGTTCTTACACATATATATTCAATTCTTACACATATATATTCAGTTCTTACACATATATATTCAGTTCTTACACATATATATTCAGTACTTACACATATATATTCAGTTCTTACACATATATATTCAGTTCTTACACTTATATATTCAATTCTTACCAATATATATTCCGTTCTTACCCATATATATTCAGTTCTTACACAAATATATTCAGTTCTTACACATATATATTCAGTTCTTACACATATATATTCAATTCTTACACATATATATTCAGTTCTTACACATATATATTCAGTTCTTACACATATATATTCAGTTCTTACGCATATATATTCAGTTCTTAAACATTTATATTCCGTTCTTACGCATATATATTCAGTTCTAACACATATATATTCAGTTCTTACAAATATATATTCCGTTCTTACGCATATTTATTCGGTTCTTACGTATATATTCAGTTCTTACGCATATATTCAGTTCTTACACATATATATTCAGTTCTTACGCATATACATTTAGTTCTTACACATATATATTCCATTCTTACGCATATATATTCCGTTCTTAGACATATATATTCAGTTCTTACACATATATATTCCGTTCTTACGCATATATATTCAGTTCTTACACATATATATTCAGTTCTTACACAAATATATTCAGTTCTTACACATATATATTCAGTTCTTACACATATATATTCAGTTCTTACGCATATATATTCAGTTCTTAAACATATATATTCCGTTCTTACGCATATATATTCAGTTCTAACACTTATATATTCAGTTCTTACAAATATATATTCAGTTCTTACACATATATATTCAGTTCTCACACATATATATTCAGTTCTTACACTTATATATTCAATCTTACACATATATATTCAGTTCTTACACATATATATTCCGTTTTTACGCATATATATTCATTTCGAACACATATATATTCATTTCGAACACATATATATTCAATTCTTACACATATATTTTCAATTCTTACTCATATATATTCCGTTCTTACACATATATATTTCGTTCTTACACATATATATTCAGTACTTACACATATATATTCAGTTCTTACACATATATATTCCGTTCTTACACATATATATTTAGTACTTACACATATATATTCAGTTCTTACGCATATATATTCAGTTCTTACACATATATATTCCGTTCTTACACATATATATTTAGTACTTACACATATATATTCAGTTCTTACGCATATATATTCAGTTCTTAAACATATATATTCCGTTCTTACGCATATATATTCAGTTCTTTCACATATATATTCAGTTCTTACACATATATATTCCGTTCTTACACATATATATTCAGTTCTTACACATATATATTCATTTCTTACACATATATATTCAGTTCTTACACATATATATTCAGTTCTTACACATATATATTCAGTTCTTACACATATATATTCAGTTCTTACGCATATATATTCAGTTCTTAAACATATATATTCAGTTCTTACGCATATATATTCCGTTCTTACGCATATATATTCAGTTCTTACACATATATATTCAGTTCTTACACACATATATTCAGTTCTTACACATATATATTCAGTTCTTACACATATATATTCAGTTCTTACCCATATATATTCAGTTCTTACACATATATATTCAGTTCTTACACATATATATTCAGTTCTTACACATATATATTCAGGTCTTACACATATTTATTCAGTTCTTACACATATATATTCAGTTCTTACGCATACATATTCAGTTCTTAAACATATATATTCCGTTCTTACGCATATATATTCAATTTTTACACATATATATTCAGTTCTTACACATATATATTCAGTTCTTGCGCATATATATTCAGTTCTTACACATATATATTCCGTTCTTACACATATATATTCATTTCTTACACATATATATTCAGTTCTTACACATATATATTCAGTTCTTACACATATATATTCCGTTCTTACGCATGTATATTCAGTTCTTACACATATATATTCAGTTCTTACACATATATATTCCGTTCTTACGCATAGATATTCCGTTCTTACGCATATATATTTCGTTCTTACGCATATATATTCCGTTCTTACGCATATATATTCAGTTCTTAGGCATATAAATTCCGTTCTTACGCATATATATTCAATTCTTACACATATATATTCAGTTCTTACACATATATATTCAGTTCTTACACATATATATTCAGTTCTTACACATATATATATTCAGTTCTTACACATATATATATATTCAGTTCTTACACATATATATTCAGTTCTTACAAATATATATTCAGTTCTTACAAATATATATTCCGTCCTTACGCATATATATTCAGTTCTTACGAATATATTCAGTTCTTACGCATATATATTCAGTTCTAACACATATATATTCAGTTCTTAAACATATATATTCAGTTCTTACACATATATATTCAGTTCTTACACATATATATTCAGTTCTTACACATATATATTCAGTTCTTACGCATATATATTCAGTTCTTACACATATATATTCCGTTTTTACGCATATATATTCAGTTCTTACACATATATATTCAGTTCTAACACATATATATTCAGTTCTTACTCATATATATTCCGTTCTTACACATATATATTCAGTACTTACACATATATATTCAGTTCTTACACATATATATTCAGTTCTTACACATATATATTCAGTTCTTACCAATATATATTCCGTTCTTACGCATATATATTCAGTTCTTACGCATATATTCAGTTCTTACGCATATATACTCCGTTCTTACACATATATATTCAGTTCTTACACATATATATTCAGTTCTTACACATATATATTCAGTTCTTACACATATATATTCAGTTCTTACACATATATATTCAGTTCTTACAAATATATATTCCGTTCCTACGCAGATATATTCAGTTCTTACGCATATATTCAGTTCTTACGCATATATATTCAGTTCTTACACATATATATTCAGTTCTTACGCATATATATTCAGTTCTTACAAATATATATTCCATTCTTACGCATATATATTCCGTTCTTACACATATATATTCAGTTCTTAGACATATATAATCCGTTCTTACGCATATATATTCAGTTATTACACATATATATTCAGTTCTTACAAATATATATTCAGTTCTTACACATATATATTCAGTTCTTACACATATATATTCAGTTCTTACACATATATATTCAGTTCTTACACATATATATTCAGTTCTTACGCATATATATTCCGTTCTTAAACATATATATTCAGTTCTTACGCATATATATTCAGTTCTAACACATATATATTCAGTTCTTACACATATATATTCAGTTCTTACACATATATATTCAGTTCTTACACATATATATTCAGTTCTTACACATATATATTCAGTTCTTACACATATATATTCAGTTCTTACACTTATATATTCAGTTCTTACACATATATATTCAGTTCTTACACATATATATTCAGTTCTTAGGCATATATATTCAATTCTTACACATATATATTCAGTTCTTACACATATACATTCAGTTCTGACACATATATATTCAGTTCTTACACATATATATTCAGTTCTTACACATATATATTCAGTTCTTACACATATATAATCTGTTTTTACACATATATATTCAGTTCTTACCAATATATATTCCGTTGTTACGCATATATTCAGTTCTTACGCATATATATTCAGTTCTTACACATATATATTCAGTACTTACGCATATATATTCAGTTCTTACAAATATATATTCCATTCTTACGCATATATATTCCGTTCTTACACATATATATTCAGTTCTTAGACATATATATTCCGTTCTTACGCATATATATTCAGTTCTTACGCATATATTCAGTTCTTACGCATATATATTCAGTTCTTACACATATATATTCAGTTCTTACGCATATATATTCAGTTCTTACAAATATATATTCCATTCTTACGCATATATATTCCGTTCTTACACATATATATTCAGTTCTTAGACATATATAATCCGTTTTTACGCATATATATTCAGTTATTACACATATATATTCAGTTCTTACACATATATATTCAGTTCTTACACATATATATTCAATTCTTACACATATATATTCAGTTCTTACACATATATATTCAGTTCTTACACATATATATTCAGTACTTACACATATATATTCAGTTCTTACACATATATATTCAGTTCTTACACTTATATATTCAATTCTTACCAATATATATTCCGTTCTTACCCATATATATTCAGTTCTTACACAAATATATTCAGTTCTTACACATATATATTCAGTTCTTACACATATATATTCAATTCTTACACATATATATTCAGTTCTTACACATATATATTCAGTTCTTACACATATATATTCAGTTCTTACGCATATATATTCAGTTCTTAAACATTTATATTCCGTTCTTACGCATATATATTCAGTTCTAACACATATATATTCAGTTCTTACAAATATATATTCCGTTCTTACGCATATTTATTCGGTTCTTACGCATATATTCAGTTCTTACGCATATATTCAGTTCTTACACATATATATTCAGTTCTTACGCATATACATTCAGTTCTTACACATATATATTCCATTCTTACGCATATATATTCCGTTCTTAGACATATATATTCAGTTCTTACACATATATATTCCGTTCTTACGCATATATATTCAGTTCTTACACATATATATTCAGTTCTTACACAAATATATTCAGTTCTTACACATATATATTCAGTTCTTACACATATATATTCAGTTCTTACGCATATATATTCAGTTCTTAAACATATATATTCCGTTCTTACGCATATATATTCAGTTCTAACACATATATATTCAGTTCTTACACATATATATTCAGTTCTTACACATATATATTCAGTTCTTACGCATATATATTCAGTTCTTACAAATATATATTCCATTCTTACGCATATATATTCCGTTCTTACACATATATATTCAGTTCTTAGACATATATAATCCGTTTTTACGCATATATATTCAGTTATTACACATATATATTCAGTTCTTACACATATATATTCAGTTCTTACACATATATATTCAATTCTTACACATATATATTCAGTTCTTACACATATATATTCAGTTCTTACACATATATATTCAGTACTTACACATATATATTCAGTTCTTACACATATATATTCAGTTCTTACACTTATATATTCAATTCTTACCAATATATATTCCGTTCTTACCCATATATATTCAGTTCTTACACAAATATATTCAGTTCTTACACATATATATTCAGTTCTTACACATATATATTCAATTCTTACACATATATATTCAGTTCTTACACATATATATTCAGTTCTTACACATATATATTCAGTTCTTACGCATATATATTCAGTTCTTAAACATTTATATTCCGTTCTTACGCATATATATTCAGTTCTAACACATATATATTCAGTTCTTACAAATATATATTCCGTTCTTACGCATATTTATTCGGTTCTTACGCATATATTCAGTTCTTACGCATATATTCAGTTCTTACACATATATATTCAGTTCTTACGCATATACATTCAGTTCTTACACATATATATTCCATTCTTACGCATATATATTCCGTTCTTAGACATATATATTCAGTTCTTACACATATATATTCCGTTCTTACGCATATATATTCAGTTCTTACACATATATATTCAGTTCTTACACAAATATATTCAGTTCTTACACATATATATTCAGTTCTTACACATATATATTCAGTTCTTACGCATATATATTCAGTTCTTAAACATATATATTCCGTTCTTACGCATATATATTCAGTTCTAACACATATATATTCAGTTCTTACACATATATATTCAGTTCTTACACATATATATTCAGTTCTCACACATATATATTCAGTTCTTACACTTATATATTCAATCTTACACATATATATTCAGTTATTACACATATATATTCCGTTTTTACGCATATATATTCATTTCGAACACATATATATTCATTTCGAACACATATATATTCAATTCTTACACATATATTTTCAATTCTTACTCATATATATTCCGTTCTTACACATATATATTTCGTTCTTACACATATATATTCAGTACTTACACATATATATTCAGTTCTTACACATATATATTCCGTTCTTACACATATATATTTAGTACTTACACATATATATTCAGTTCTTACGCATATATATTCAGTTCTTACACATATATATTCCGTTCTTACACATATATATTTAGTACTTACACATATATATTCAGTTCTTACGCATATATATTCAGTTCTTAAACATATATATTCCGTTCTTACGCATATATATTCAGTTTTTTCACATATATATTCAGTTCTTACACATATATATTCCGTTCTTACACATATATATTCAGTTCTTACACATATATATTCATTTCTTACACATATATATTCAGTTCTTACACATATATATTCAGTTCTTACACATATATATTCAGTTCTTACACATATATATTCAGTTCTTACGCATATATATTCAGTTCTTAAACATATATATTCCGTTCTTACGCATATATATTCCGTTCTTACGCATATATATTCAGTTCTTACACATATATATTCAGTTCTTACACACATATATTCAGTTCTTACACATATATATTCAGTTCTTACACATATATATTCAGTTCTTACCCATATATATTCAGTTCTTACACATATATATTCAGTTCTTACACATATATATTCAGTTCTTACACATATATATTCAGGTCTTACACATATTTATTCAGTTCTTACACATATATATTCAGTTCTTACGCATATATATTCAGTTCTTAAACATATATATTCCGTTCTTACGCATATATATTCAATTTTTACACATATATATTCAGTTCTTACACATATATATTCAGTTCTTGCGCATATATATTCAGTTCTTACACATATATATTCCGTTCTTACACATATATATTCAGTTCTAACACATATATATTCAGTTCTTACACATATATATTCAGTTCTTACACATATATATTCCGTTCTTACGCATGTATATTCAGTTCTTACACATATATATTCAGTTCTTACACATATATATTCTGTTCTTACGCATAGATATTCCGTTCTTACGCATATATATTTCGTTCTTACGCATATATATTCCGTTCTTACGCATATATATTCAGTTCTTAGGCATATAAATTCAGTTCTTACGCATATATATTAAATTCTTACACATATATATTCAGTTCTTACACATATATATTCAGTTCTTACACATATATATTCAGTTCTTACACATATATATATTCAGTTCTTACACATATATATATATTCAGTTCTTACACATATATATTCAGTTCTTACAAATATATATTCAGTTCTTACAAATATATATTCCGTCCTTACGCATATATATTCAGTTCTTACGAATATATTCAGTTCTTACGCATATATATTCAGTTCTAACACATATATATTCAGTTCTTACACATATATATTCAGTTCTTACACATATATATTCAGTTCTTACACATATATATTCAGTTCTTACACATATATATTCAGTTCTTACGCATATATATTCAGTTCTTACACATATATATTCCGTTTTTACGCATATATATTCAGTTCTTACACATATATATTCAGTTCTAACACATATATATTCAGTTCTTACTCATATATATTCCGTTCTTACACATATATATTCAGTACTTACACATATATATTCAGTTCTTACACATATATATTCAGTTCTTACACATATATATTCAGTTCTTACCAATATATATTCCGTTCTTACGCATATATATTCAGTTCTTACGCATATATTCAGTTCTTACGCATATATACTCCGTTCTTACACATATATATTCAGTTCTTACACATATATATTCAGTTCTTACACATATATATTCAGTTCTTACAAATATATATTCAGTTCTTACACATATATATTCAGTTCTTACAAATATATATTCCGTTCCTACGCAGATATATTCAGTTCTTACGCATATATTCAGTTCTTACGCATATATATTCAGTTCTTACGCATATATATTCAGTTCTTACGCATATATATTCAGTTCTTACAAATATATATTCCATTCTTACGCATATATATTCCGTTCTTACACATATATATTCAGTTCTTAGACATATATATTAAGTTCTTACACATATATATTCAGTTCTTACACATATATATTCAGTTCTTACACATATATAATCAGTTCTTACACATATATATTCATTCTTACAAATAAATATTCCGTTCTTACGCATATATATTCAGTTCTTACGAATATATTCAGTTCTTACGCATATATATTCAGTTCTTACACATATATATTCAGTTCTTACACATATATATTCAGTTCTTAAGCATATATATTCAGTTCTTACACATATATATTCAGTTCTTACACATATATATTCAGTTCTTACACATATATATTCAGTTCTTACACATATATATTCAGTTCTTACACATATATATTCAGTTCTTACACATATATATTCAGTTCTTACACATATATATTCAGTTCTTACGCATATAAATTCAGTTCTTAAACATATATATTCCGTTCTTACGCATATATATTCCGTTCTTACGCATATATATTCAGTTCTTACACATATATATTCAGTTCTTACACATATATATTCAGTTCTTACACATATATATTCAGTTCTTACACATATATATTCAGTTCTTACACATATATATATTCAGTTCTTACACATATATATTCAGTTCTTACACATATATATTCAGGTCTTACACATATATATTCAGTTCTTACACATATATATTCAGTTCTTACGCATATATATTCAGTTCTTAAACATATATATTCCGTTCTTACGCATATATATTCAGTTTTTACACATATATATTCAGTTCTTACACATATATATTCAGTTCTTGCGCATATATATTCAGTTCTTACACATATATATTCCGTTCTTACACATATATATTCAGTTCTTACACATATATATTCAGTTCTTACACATATATATTCAGTTCTTACACATATATTCCGTTCTTACGCATATATATTCAGTTCTTACACATATATATTCAGTTCTTACACATATATATTCCGTTCTTACGCATAGATATTCCGTTCTTACGCATATATATTTCGTTCTTACGCATATATATTCCGTTCTTACGCATATATATTCAGTTCTTAGGCATATAAATTCCGTTCTTACGCATATATATTCAATTCTTACACATATATATTCAGTTCTTACACATATATATTCAGTTCTTACACGTATATATTCAGTTCTTACACATATATATTCAGTTCTTACACATATATATATATTCAGTTCTTACACATATATATTCAGTTCTTACAAATATATATTCAGTTCTTACAAATATATATTCCGTCCTTACGCATATATAATCAGTTCTTACGAATATATTCAGTTCTTACGCATATATATTCAGTTCTAACACATATATATTCAGTTCTTACACATATATATTCAGTTCTTACACATATATATTCAGTTCTTACACATATATATTCAGTTCTTACACATATATATTCAGTTCTTACGCATATATATTCAGTTCTTACACATATATATTCCGTTTTTACGCATATATATTCAGTTCTTACACATATATATTCATTTCTAACAAATATATATTCAGTTCTTACAGATATATTTTCAATTCTTACTCATATATATTCCGTTCTTACACATATATATTCAGTACTTACACATATATATTCAGTTCTTACACAATTATATTCAGTTCTTACACATATATATTCAGTTCTTACCAATATATATTACGTTCTTACGCATATATATTCAGTTCTTACGCATATATTCAGTTCTTACGCATATATACTCCGTTCTTACACATATATATTCAGTTCTTACACATATATATTCAGTTCTTACACATATATATTCAGTTCTTACACATATATATTCAGTTCTTACACATATATATTCAGTTCTTACAAATATATATTCCGTTCTTACGCAGATATATTCAGTTCTTACGCATATATTCGATTCTTACGCATATATATTCAGTTCTTACACATATATATTCAGTTCTTACGCATATATATTCAGTTCTTACAAATATATATTCCATTCTTACGCATATATATTCCGTTCTTACACATATATATTCAGTTCTTAGACATATATAATCAGTTCTTACGCATATATATTTAGTTCTTACACATATATATTCAGTTCTTACACATATATATTCAGTTCTTACACATATATATACAGTTCTTACACATATATATTCAGTTCTTACACATATATATTCAGTTCTTACACATATATATTCAGTTCTTACGCATATATATTCAGTTCTTAAACATATATATTCCGTTCTTACGCATATATATTCAGTTCTAACACATATATATTCAGTTCTTACACATATATATTCAGTTCTTACACATATATATTCAGTTCTTACACATATATATTCAGTTCTTACACATATATATTCAGTTCTTACACATATATATTCAGTTCTTACACTTATATATTCAGTTCTTACACATATATATTCAGTTCTTACACATATATATTCAGTTCTTAAGCATATATATTCAGTTCTTAAACACATATATTTCGTTCTTACACATATATATTCAGTTCTTACACATATATATTCAGTTCTTACACATATATATTCAGTTCTTACACATATATATTCCGTTCTTACGCATATATATTCAGTTCTTACACATATATATTCAGTTCTTACACATATATATTCAGTTCTTACACATATATATTTCGTTCTTACGCATATATATTCCGTTCTTACGCATATATATTCAGTTCTTAGGCATATAAATTCCGTTCTTACGCATATATATTCAATTCTTACACATATATATTCAGTTCTTACACATATATATTCAGTTCTTACACATATATATTCAGTTCTTACGCATATATATTCAGTTCTTACACATATATAATCAGTTCTTACACATATATATTCAGATCTTACCAATATATATTCCGTTGTTACGCATATATATTCAGCTCTTACGAATATATTCAGTTCTTACGCATATATATTCAGTTCTCACACATATATATTCAGTTCTTACACATATATATTCAGTTTTTACGCATATATATTCAGATCTTACACATATATTTTCAGTTCTTACACATATATATTCAGTTCTTACACATATATATTCCGTTCTTACACATATATATTAAGTTCTTACACATATATATTCAGTTCTTACACATATATATTCAGTTCTTACACATATATAATCAGTTCTTACACATATATATTCAGTTCTTACAAATAAATATTCCGTTCTTACGCATATATATTCAGTTCTTACGAATATATTCAGTTCTTACGCATATATATTCAGTTCTTACAGATATATATTCAGTTCTTACACATATATATTCAGTTCTTAAGCATATATATTCAGTTCTTACACATATATATTCAGTTCTTACACATATATATTCAGTTCTTACACATATATATTCAGTTCTTACACATATATATTCAGTTCTTACAATTATATATTCCGTTTTTACGCATATATATTCAGTTCTTACACATATATATTCAGTTCTAACACATATATATTCAGTTCTTACACATATATTTTCAATTCTTACTCATATATATTCCGTTCTTACACAAATATATTCCGCTCTTACACATATATATTCAGTATTTACACATATATATTCAGTTCTTACACATATATATTCAGTTCTTACACATATATATTCAGTTCTTACCAATATATATTCCGTTCTTACTCATATATATTCAGTTCTTACGCATATATTCAGTTCTTACGCATATATACTCCTTTCTTTCACATATATATTCAGTTCTTACACATATATATTCAGTTCTTACACATATATATTCCGTTCTTACACATATATATTAAGTTCTTACACATATATATTCAGTTCTTACACATATATATTCAGTTCTTACACATATATATTCAGTTCTTACACATATATATTCCGTCCTTACGCATATATATTCAGTTCTTACGAATATATTCAGTTCTTACGCATATATATTCAGTTCTTACACATATATATTCAGTTCTTACACATATATATTCAGTTCTTACTCATATGTATTCAGTTCTTACGCATATATATTCAGTTCTTACACATATATATTCCGTTTTTACGCATATATATTCAGTTCTTACACATATATATTCAGTTCTTACACATATATATTCAGTTCTTACACATATATAATCAGTTCTTACACATATATATTCAGTTCTTACAAATAAATATTCCGTTCTTACGCATATATATTCAGTTCTTACGAATATATTCAGTTCTTACGCATATATATTCAGTTCTTACAGATATATATTCAGTTCTTACACATATATATTCAGTTCTTAAGCATATATATTCAGTTCTTACACATATATATTCAGTTCTTACACATATATATTCAGTTCTTACACATATATATTCAGTTCTTACACATATATATTCAGTTCTTACAATTATATATTCCGTTTTTACGCATATATATTCAGTTCTTACACATATATATTCAGTTCTAACACATATATATTCAGTTCTTACACATATATTTTCAATTCTTACTCATATATATTCCGTTCTTACACAAATATATTCCGTTCTTACACATATATATTCAGTATTTACACATATATATTCAGTTCTTACACATATATATTCAGTTCTTACACATATATATTCAGTTCTTACCAATATATATTCCGTTCTTACTCATATATATTCAGTTCTTACGCATATATTCAGTTCTTACGCATATATACTCCTTTCTTTCACATATATATTCAGTTCTTACACATATATATTCAGTTCTTACACATATATATTCCGTTCTTACACATATATATTAAGTTCTTACACATATATATTCAGTTCTTACACATATATATTCAGTTCTTACACATATATAATCAGTTCTTACACATATATATTCAGTTCTTACACATATATATTCAGTTATATATATTCAGTTCTTACACATATATATTCAGTTCTTACACATATATATTCAGTTCTTATATGTGTAAGAACTGAAAATATATGTGTAAGAACTGAATATATATGCGTAAAAACTGAATATATATGTGTAAGAACTGAATATATATGTGTGAGAACTGAATATATATGCGTAAGAACTGAATATATTCGTAAGAACTGAATATATATGCGTAAGAACGGAATATATATTGGTAAGAACTGAATATATATGTGTAAGAACTGATTATATATGTGTAAGAACTGAATATATAGTTGTAAGAACTGAATATATATTCAGTTCTTACACATATATATATTCAGTTCTTACGCATATATTCAGTTCTTACGCATATATATTCAGTTCTTACACATATATATTCAGTTCTTACGCATATATATTCAGTTCTTACAAATATATATTCCATTCTTACGCATATATATTCCGTTCTTACACATATATATTCAGTTCTTAGACATATATAATACGTTCTTACGCATATATATTCAGTTCTTACACATATATATTCCGTTTTTACGCATATATATTCAGTTCTTACACATATATATTCAGTTCTAACACATATATATTCAGTTCTTACGCATATATTTTCAATTCTTACTCATATATATTCCGTTCTTACACATATATATTCAGTACTGACACATATATATTCAGTTCTTACACATATATATTCAGTTCTTACACATATATATTCAGTTCTTACCAATATATATTCCGTTCTTACGCATATATATTCAGTTCTTACGCATATATTCAGTTCTTACGCATATATACTCCGTTCTTACACATATATATTTAGTTCTTACACATATATATTCAGTTCTTACACATATATATTCAGTTCTTACACATATATTTTCAGTTCTTACACATATATATTCAGTTCTTACACATATATATTCAGTTCTTACGCATATATTCAGTTCTTACGCATATATATTCAGTTCTTACACATATATAATCAGTTCTTACACATATATAATCAGTTCTTACACATATATATTCATTCTTACAAATAAATATTCCGTTCTTACGCATATATATTCAGTTCTTACGAATATATTCAGTTCTTACGCATATATATTCAGTTCTTACACATATATATTCAGTTCTTACACATATATATTCAGTTCTTAAGCATATATATTCAGTTCTTACACATATATATTCAGTTCTTACACATATATATTCAGTTCTTACACATATATATTCAGTTCTTACACATATATATTCAGTTCTTACACATATATATTCAGTTCTTACACATATATATTCAGTTCTTACACATATATATTCAGTTCTTACGCATATAAATTCAGTTCTTAAACATATATATTCCGTTCTTACGCATATATATTCCGTTCTTACGCATATATATTCAGTTCTTACACATATATATTCAGTTCTTACACATATATATTCAGTTCTTACACATATATATTCAGTTCTTACACATATATATTCAGTTCTTACACATATATATATTCAGTTCTTACACATATATATTCAGTTCTTACACATATATATTCAGGTCTTACACATATATATTCAGTTCTTACACATATATATTCAGTTTTTACGCATATATATTCAGTTCTTAAACATATATATATTCAGTTCTTACACATATATATTCAGTTCTTACACATATATATTCAGTTCTTACACATATATATTCATTTCTTACAAATATATGAGTAAGAACTGAATATATATGTGTAATAACTGAATATATATGCGTAAGAACGTATTATATATGTCTATATAACTGAATATATATGTGTAAGAACTGAATATATATGTGTAAGAACTGAATATATATGTGTAAGAACTGAATACATATGAGTAAGAACTGAATATATATGTGTACACATATATATTCATTTCTTACACATATATATTCAGTTCTTACACATATATATTCAGTTCTTACACATTAATATTCAGTTCTTACGCATATATATTCCGTTCTTACGCATATATATTCCGTTCTTACGCACATATATTCCGTTATGTCGGATATATATTTAGTTTTACACATATATATTCCGTTCTTACACATATATATTAAGTTCTTACACATATATATTCAGTTCTTACACATATATATTCAGTTCTTACACATATATAATCAGTACTACACATATATATTCAGTTCTTACAAATATATATTCCGTTCTTGCGCATATATATTCAGTTCTTACGAATATATTCAGTTATTACGCATATATATTCAGTTCTTACACATATATATTCAGTTCTTACACATATATATTCAGTTCTTACGCATATATATTCAGTTCTTACACATATATATTCAGTTCTTACACATATATATTCAGTTCTTACACATATATATTCAGTTCTTACACATATATATTCAGTTCTTACACATGTATATTCAGTTCTAACACATATATATTCAGTTCTTACACATATATTTTCAATTCTTACTCATATATATTCCGTTCTTACACATATATATTCAGTATTTACACATATATATTCAGTTCTTACACATATATATTCAGTTCTTACACATATATATTCAGTTCTTACCAATATATATTCCGTTCTTACGCATATATATTCGGTTCTTACGCATATATTCAGTTCTTACGCATATATACTCCGTTCTTACACATATATATTCAGTTCTTACACATATATATTCAGTTCTTACACATATATATTCCGTTCTTACACATATATATTCAGTTCTTACACATATATATTCAGTTCTTACACATATATATTCAGTTCTTAAACATATATAATCAGTTCTTACACATATATATTCAGTTCTTACAAATATATATTCCGTCCTTACGCATATATATTCAGTTCTTACGAATATATTCAGTTCTTACGCATATATATTCAGTCCTTACACATATATATTCCGTTCTTAAACATATATATTCAGTTCTTACGCATATATATTCAGTTCTTACACATATATATTCAGTTCTTACACATATATATTCAGTTCTTAAACATATATATTCAGTTCTTACACATATATATTCCGTTTTTACGCATATATATTCAGTTCTTACACATATATATTCAGTTCTAACACATATATAGTCAGTTCTTACACATATATTTTCAATTCTTACTCATATATATTCCGTTCTTACACATATATATTCCGTTCTTACACATATATATTCAGTACTTACACATATATATTCAGTTCTTACACATATATATTCAGTTCTTACACATATATATTCAGTTCTTACCAATATATATTCCGTTCTTACGCATATATATTCAGTTCTTACGCATATATTCAGTTCTTACGCATATAGTCTCCGTTCTTACACATATATATTCAGTTCTTACACATATATATTCAGTTCTTACACATATATATTCAGTTCTTACAAATATATATTCCGTTCTTACGCATATATATTCAGTTCTTACGCATATATTCAGTTCTTACGCATATATATTCAGTTCTTACAAATATATATTCCATTCTTACGCATATATATTCCGTTCTTACACATATATATTCAGTTCTTACACATATATAATCCGTTCTTACGCATATATATTCAGTTCTTACACATATAAATTCATTTCTTACACATATATATTCAGTTCTTACACATATATATTCAATTCTTACACATATATATTCAGTTCTTACACATATATATTCAGTTCTTACGCATATATATTCAGTTCTTACGCATATATATTCAGTTCTTAAACATATATATTGCGTTCTTACGCATATATATTCAGTTCTAACACATATATATTCAGTTCTTACACATATATATTCAGTTCTTACACATATATATTCAGTTCTTACACTTATATATTCAGATGTTACACATATATATTCAGTTCTTACACATATATATTCAGTTCTTAAGCATATATATTCAGTTCTTACACACATATATTTCGTTCTTACACATATATATTCAGTTCTTACACATATATATTCAGTTCTTACGAATATATTCAGTTCTTACGCATATATATTCAGTTCTTACACATATATATTCAGTTCTTACACATATATATTCAGTACTTACGCATATATATTCAGTTCTTACACATATATATTCAGTTCTTACACATATATATTCAGTTCTTACACATATATATTCCGTTCTTACGCATATATATTCTGTTCTTACACATATATATTCAGTTCTTACACATATATATTCAGTTCTTACACATATATTTTCAGTTCTTACTCATATATATTCCGTTCTTACTCATATATATTCCGTTCTTACACATATATATTCAGTTCATACAAATATATATTCAGTTCTTACACATATATAATCAGTTCTTACACATATATATTCCGTTCTTACCAATATATATTCCGTTCTTACACATATATATTCCGTTCTTAAGCATATTTATTCCGTTCTTACGCATATATATTCCGCTCTTACGCATATATATTCAGTTCTTAGGCATATATATTCCGTTCTTAGGCATATATATTCAGTTCTTACACATATATATTCAGTTCTTACACATTATTCCGTTCTTACGCACATATATTCCGTTCTTACGCATTATATATTCAGTTCTTACACATGTATATTCCGTTCTTACATTTATAATAATCAGTTCTTACACATATATATTCAGTTTTTACACATATATATTTCAGTTCTTACAAATATATATTCCGTTCTTACGCATATATATTCCGTTCTTACGCATATATATTCCACTTTTACACATTTATTCAGTTCTTACGCATATATTCAGTTCTTAAGCATATATACTCCGTTCTTACACATATATATTCAGTTCTTACACATATATTCAGTTCTAACACATATATATTGAGTTCTTACACATATATATTCAGTTCTTACACACATATATTCAGTTCTTACACATATATATTCAGTTCTTACACATATATATTCCGTTCTTGCGCATATATATTCAGTTCTTACGCACATATATTTCGTTCATAAGCATATATATTCTGTTCTTACGCATATATTCAGTTATTACGCATATATATTCAGTTTTTGCACATATATATTCAGTTCTTACACATATATATTCAGTTCTTACGCATATATATTCAGTTCTTACACATATATATTTCGTTCTTACACATATATATTCAGATTCTTACACATATATATTCAGTTCTTACACATATATATTCAGTTCTTACGCATATATATTCCGTTCTTAACCATATATATTTCGTTCTTACACATATATATTCAGTTCTTACACATATATATTCAGTTCTTACGCATATATATTCCGTTCTTACACATATTTATTCAGTTCTTACACATATATATTCAGTTCTTACGCATATATATTCCGTTCTTACGCATAGATATTCCGTTCTTACGCATATATATTCCGTTCTTACGAATATATATTCAGTTCTTACACATATATATTCAGTTCTTACACATATATATTCAGTTCTTACACATATATATTCAGTTCTTACACATATATATTCCGTTCTTACGCATATATATTCAGTTCTTACACATATTTATTCAGTTCTTACACATATATATTCAGTTCTTACGCATATATATTCCGTTCTAACGCATAGATATTCCGTTCTTACGCATATATATTCCGTTCTTACGCATATATATTCCGTTCTTACGCATATATATTCAGTTCTTAGGCATACATATTCAGTTCTTACGCATATATATTCAGTTCTTAGGCATAAATATTCCGTTCTTACGCATATATATTCAGTTCTTACACATATATATTCAGTTCTTACACATATATATATTCAGTTCTTACACATATATTTTCAGTTCTTACTCATATATATTCCGTTCTTGCGCATATATAATCAGTTCTTACACATATATATTCAGTTCTTACACATATATATTCAGTTCTTACACATATATATTCAGTTCTTACCCATATATATTCCGTTCTTACGCATATATATTCCGTTCTTACGCATATATATTCCGTTTTTACGCATATATTCAGTTCTTACGCATATATTCAGTTTTTAAGCAAATATACTCCGTTCTTACACATATATATTCAGTTCTTACACATATATTCAGTTCTTACACATATATATTCAGTTCTTACACATATATATTCCGTTCTTGCGCATATATATTCAGTTCTTACGCACATATATTTCGTTTATACGCATATATATTCAGTTCTTACGCATATATTCAGTTATTACGCATATATATTCAGTTTTTGCACATATATATTCAGTTCTTACACATATATATTCAGTTCTTACGCATATATATTCAGTTCTTACACATATATATTTCGTTCTTACGCATATATATTCTGTTCTTACACATATATATTCAGTTCTTACACATATATATTCAGTTCTTACGCATATATATTCCGTTCTTACGCATATATATTCCGTTCTTACACATATATATTCAGTTCTTACACATATATATTCAGTTCTTACGCATATATATTCCGTTCTTACGCATATATATTCAGTTATTACACATATATATTCAGTTCTTACGCATATATATTCAGTTCTTACACATATATATTCAGTTCTTAGACATATATATTCAGTTCTTACACATATATATTCCGTTCTTACGCATATATATTCAGTTCTTACACATATTTATTCAGTTCTTACACATATATATTCAGTTCTTACGCATATATATTCCGTTCTTACGCATAGATATTCCGTTCTTACGAATATATATTCCGTTCTTACGCATATATATTTCGTTCTTACGCATATATATTCAGTTCTTAGGCATATATATTCAGTTCTTAGGCATAAATATTCCGTTCTTACGCATATATATTCAGTTCTTACACATATATATTCAGTTCTTACACATATATATTCAGTTCTTATTCATATATATTCCGTTCTTACGCATATATATTCCGTTCTTACACATATATAATCAGTTCTTACACATATATATTTAGTTCTTACACATATATATTCAGTTCTTACCCATATATATTCCGTTCTTACGCATATATATTCCGTTCTTACGCATATATATTCCGTTTTTACGCATATATTCAGTTCTTACGCATATATTCAGTTCTTAAGCATATATATTCAGTTCTTAGCATAATATTCCGTTCTTACGCATATATATTCAGTTCTTACACATATATATTCAGTTTTTACACATATATTCAGTTCTTACACATATATATTGAGTTCTTACACATATATATGCAGTTCTTACACATATATATTCAGTTCTTACACATATATATTCAGTTCTTACACATATATATTCCGTTCTTGTGCATATATATTCAGTTCTTACGCACATATATTTCGTTCATACGCATATATATTCAGTTCTTACGCATATATTCAGTTATTACGCATATATAATCAGTTCTTACACATATATATTCCCGTTCTTACCAATATATATTCCGTTCTTACACATATATATTCAGTTCTTAAACATATTTATTCCGTTCTTACGCATATATATTCCGCTCTTACGCATAATATATTCAGTTCTTAGGCATAAATATTCCGTTCTTACGCATATATATTCAGTTCTTACACATATATATTCAGTTCTAACACATATATATTCAGTTCTTACACATATATTTTCATTTCTTACTCATATATATTCCGTTCTTACGCATACATATTCCGTTCTTACATTTATATAATCAGTTCTTACACATATATATTCAGTTTTTACACATATATATTCAGTTCTTACAAATATATATTCCGTTCTTACGCATATATATTCCGTTCTTACGCATATATATTCCACTTTTAAGCATTAATTCAGTTCTTACGCATTATATACTCCGTTCCTTACACATATATATTCAGTTCTTACACATATATTCAGTTCTTACACATATATATTGAGTTCTTACACATATATATTCAGTTCTTACACATATATATTCAGTTCTTACACATATATATTCAGTTCTTACACATATATATTCCGTTCTTGCGCATATATATTCAGTTCTTACGCACATATATTTCGTTCTTAAGCATATACACTCCGTTCTTACACATATATATTCAGTTCTTACACATATATTCAGTTCTTACACATATATATTGAGTTCTTACACATATATATTCAGTTCTTACACATATATATTCAGTTCTTACACATATATATTCAGTTCTTACAAATATATATCCGTTCTTGCGCATATATATTCAGTTCTTACGCACATATATTTCGTTCATAAGCATATATATTCAGTTCTTACGCATATATTCAGTTATTACGCATATATATTCAGTTTTTGCACATATATATTCAGTTCTTACACATATATATTCAGTTCTTACGCATATATATTCAGTTCTTACACATATATATTTCGTTCTTACACATATATATTCAGTTCTTACACATATATATTCAGTTCTTACACATATATATTCAGTTCTTACGCATATATATTCCGTTCTTAACCATATATATTCCGTTCTTACACATATATAATCAGTTCTTACACATATATATTCAGTTCTTACGCATATATATTCCGTTCTTACACATATTTATTCAGTTCTTACACATATATATTCAGTTCTTACGCATATATATTCCGTTCTTACGCATAGATATTCCGTTCTTACGCATATATATTCCGTTCTTACGCATATATATTCAGTTCTTACACATATATATTCAGTTCTTACACATATATATTCAGTTCTTACACATATATATTCAGTTCTTACACATATATATTCCGTTCTTACGCATATATATTCAGTTCTTACACATATTTATTCAGTACTTACACATATATATTCAGTTCTTACGCATATATATTCCGTTATTACGCATAGATATTCCGTTCTTACGCATATATATTCCGTTCTTACGCATATATATTCCGTTCTTACGCATATATATTCAGTTCTTAGGCATATATATTCAGTTCTTACGCATATATATTCAGTTCTTAGGCATAAATATTCCGTTCTTACGCATATATATTCAGTTCTTACACATATATATTCAGTTCTTACACATATATATTCAGTTCTTACACATATATTTTCAGTTCTTACTCATATATATTCCGTTCTTACGCATATATATTCCGTTCTTACACATATATAATCAGTTCTTACACATATATATTCAGTTCTTACACATATATATTCAGTTCTTACACATATATATTCAGTTCTTACCCATATATATTCCGTTCTTACGCATATATATTCCGTTCTTACGCATATATATTCCGTTTTTACGCATATATTCAGTTCTTACGCATATATTCAGTTCTTAAGCAAATAGTCTCCGTTCTTACACATATATATTCAGTTCTTACACATATATTCAGTTCTTACACATATATATTGAGTTCTTACACATATATATTCAGTTCTTACACATATATATTCAGTTCTTACACATATATATTCAGTTCTTACACATATATATTCCGTTCTTGCGCATATATATTCAGTTCTTACGCACATATATTTAGTTCATACGCATATATATTCAGTTCTTACGCATATATTCAGTTATTACGCATATATATTCAGTTTTTGCACATATATATTCAGTTCTTACACATATATATTCAGTTCTTACGCATATATATTCAGTTCTTACACATATATATTTCATTCTTACAAATATATATTCAGTTCTTACACATATATATTCAGTTCTTACACATATATATTCAGTTCTTACCGCATATATATTCCGTTCTTACGCATATATATTCCGTTCTTACACATATATATTCAGTTCTTACACATATATATTCATTCTTACACATATATATTCCGTTCTTACGCATATCTATTCAGTTATTACACATATATATTCAGTTCTTACGCATATATATTCAGTCTCTCTACACATATATATTCAGTTCTTACACATATATATTCAGTTCTTACACATATATATTCAGTTCTTACACATATATATTCCGCTCTTACGCATATATATTCAGTTCTTACACATATTTATTCAGTTCTTACACATATATATTCAGTTCTTACGCATATATATTCCGTTCTTACGCATAGATATTCCGTTCTTACGCATATATATTCCGTTCTTACGCATATATATTCCGTTCTTACGCATATATATTCAGTTCTTAGGCATATATATTCAGTTCTTAGGCATAAATATTCCGTTCTCACGCATATATATTCAGTTCTTACACATATATATTCAGTTCTTACACATATATATTCAGTTCTTATTCATATATATTTCGTTCTTACGCATATATATTCCGTTCTTACACATATATAATCAGTTCTTACACATATATATTTAGTTCTTACACATATATATTCAGTTCTTACACATATATATTCCGTTCTTGTGCATATATATTCAGTTCTTACGCACATATATTTCGTTCATACGCATATATATTCAGTTCTTACGCATATATTCAGTTATTACGCATATATATTCAGTTCTTACACACATATATTTAGTTCTTACGCATATATATTCATTTCTTACACATATATATTCAGTTCTTACACATATATATTCAGTTCTAACGCATATATATTCCGTTCTTACGCATATATATTCAGTTATTACACATATATATTCAGTTCTTACGCATATATATTCAGTTCTTACACATATATATTCAGTTCTTACACATATATATTCAGTTCTTACACATATATATTCCGTTCTTACGCATATATTATCAGTTCTTACACATATTTATTCAAGTTCTTACACATATATATTCAGTTCTTACGCATATATATTCCGTTCTTACGCATAGATATTCCGTTCTTACGCATATATATTCCGTTCTTACGCATATATATTCCGTTCTTACGCATATATATCAGTTCTTAGGCATATATGTTCCATTCTTACGCATATATATTCAGTTCTTACACATATATATTCAGTTCTTACACATATATATTCAGTTCTTACGCATAGATATTCCGTTCTTACGCATATATATTCCGTTCTTACGCATATATATTCCGTTCTTAAGCATATATATTCAGTTCTTAGGCATATATATTCAGTTCTTACACATATATTTTCAGTTCTTACTCATATATATTCCGTTCTTACGCATATATATTCCGTTCTTACATTTATATAATCAGTTCTTACACATATATATTCAGTTCTTACACATATATATTCAGTTCTTACGCATATATATTCCTTTCTTACTCATATATATTCCGTTCTTACGCATATATATTTCGTTCTTACGCATATATATTCAGTTCTTACGAATATATTCAGTTCTTACGCATATATATTCAGTTCTTACACATATATATTCAGTTCTTACACATATATATTCAGTTCTTACGCATATATATTCCGTTCTTACACATATATATTCCGTTCTTACGCATATATATTTCGTTCTTACGCATATATATTCAGTTCTTACGAATAAATTCAGTTCTTACGCATATATATTCAGTTCTTACACATATATATTCAGTTCTTACACATATATATTCAGTACTTACACATATATATTCAGTTCTTACACATATATATTCAGTTCTTACAAATATATATTCCGTTCTTACGCATATATATTCAGTTCTTACGCAAATATTCAGTTCTTACGCATATATATTCAGTTCTTACACATATATATTCAGTTCTTACGCATATATATTCAGTTCGTACACATATATATTCCATTCTTACACATATATATTCCGTTCTTAAGCATATATATTCCATTTTTACGCATATATATTCCGTTCTTTCGCATATATATTCCGTTCTTACGCATATATATTCAGTTCTTACACATATATATTCCATTCTTACGCATATATATTCCGTTCTTACGCATATATATTCAGTTCTTACACATATATATTCCGTTCTTGCGCATATATATTCAGTTCTTACACATATATATTCAGTTCTTACACATATATATTCAGTTCTTACATATATATATTCAGATCTTACACATATATATTCAGTTCTTACACATATATATTCAGTTCTTACGCATATATATTCAGTTCTTACACATATATATTCCGTTTGTACGCATATATTCAGTTCTTAAGAATATATTCAGTTCTTACGTATATATACTCCGTTCTTACACATATATATTCAGTTCTTACACATATACATTCAGTTCTTACACATATATATTGAGTTCTTACACCTATATATTCAGTTCTTACACATATATATTCAGTTCTTACACATATATTTTCAGTTCTTACTCATATATATTCCGTTCTTATGCATATATATTCCGTTCTTACGCATATATTCAGTTCTTACGCATATATATTCAGTTCTTACACATATATAT
This sequence comes from Cyrtodaria siliqua, assembly GCA_037043455.1. Taxonomy (NCBI): domain Eukaryota; kingdom Metazoa; phylum Mollusca; class Bivalvia; order Adapedonta; family Hiatellidae; genus Cyrtodaria; species Cyrtodaria siliqua. The sequence continues at coordinate 31,448 of JAWPHD010018568.1, forward strand.
TCAGTTCTTACCCATATATATTCCGTTCTTACCCATATATATTCCGTTCTTACGCATATATATTCCGTTTTTACGCAGATATTCAGTTCTTACGCATATATTCAGTTCTTACGCATATATACTCCGTTCTTACACATATATATTCAGTTCTTACACATATATGTTCAGTTCTTACACATATATATTGAGTTCTTACACATATGTATTCTGTTCTTACACATATATATTCAGTTCTTACACATATATATTCAGTTCTTACAAATATATATTCCGTTCTTACGCATATATATTCAGTTCTTACACATATATATTCAGTTCTTACACATATATATTCAGTTCTTACACATATATATTCAGTTCTTACACATATATATTCCGTTCTTACGCATATATATTCCGTTCTTACGCATATATATTCCGTTCTTACGCACATATATTCCGTTCTTACGCATATATATTCAGTTCTTACACATGTATATTCCGTTCTTACACATATATATTAAGTTCTTACACATATATATTCAGTTCTTACGCATATATATTCAGTTCTTACACATATATAATCAGTTCTTACACATATATATTCAGTTCTTACACATATATATTCCGTTCTTACGCATAAATATTCAGTTCTTACGCATATATTCAGTTCTTACGCATATATACTCCGTTCTTGCACATATATATTCAGTTCTTTCACATATATATTCAGTTCTTATTCAGTTCTTACACATATTTATTCAGGACTTACACATATATATTCAGTTCTTACACATATATATTCAGTTCTTAAAAATATATATTCCGTTTTTACGCATATATATTCAGTTCTTACGCATATATTTAGTTCTTACGCATATATATTCAGTTCTTACACATATATTCAGTTCTTACGCATATATAATCAGTTCTTACACATATATATTCCATTCTTACGCATATATATTCCGTTCTTACACATATATATTCAGTTCTTACACATATATATTCCGTTCTTACGCATATATATTCAGTTCTTACACATATATATTCAGTTCTTACACATATATATTCAGTTTTTACACATATATATTCAGTTCTTACACATATATATATTCAGTTCTTACACATATATATTCAGTTCTTACACACATATATTCCGTTCTTACGCATATATATTCCGTTCTTACGCATATATATTCAGTTCTTACACATATATATTCAGTTCTTACACATATATATTCCGTTCTGATGCATATATATTCAGTTCTTACACATCTATATTCAGTTCTTACGCATATATAATCAGTTCTTACACATATATATTCAGTTCTTACACATATATATTCCGTTCTGATGCATATATATTCAGTTCTTACACATCTATATTCAGTTCTTACGCATATATAATCAATTCTTACACATATATATTCAGTTCTTACGCATATATATTCAGTTCTTACACATATATATTCCATTCTTACACATATATATTCCGTTCTTACGCATATATTTTCCGTTCTTACGCATATATATTCCGTTCTTACGCATATATATTCCGTTCTTACGCATATATAATCAGTTCTTACACATATATATTCAGTTCTTACGCATATATATTCAGTTCTTACACATATATATTCCATTCTTACACATATATATTCCGTTCTTACGCATATATATTCCGTTCTTACGCATATATATTCCGTTCTTACCCATATATATTCAGTTCTTACACATATATATTTCATTCTTACGCATAAATATTCAGTTCTTACACATATATATTCAGTTCTTACACATATATATTCCGTTCTTGCGCATATATATTCAGTCCTTACACATATATATTCAGTTCTTACACATATATATTTAGTTCTTACACATATATATTCAGTTCTTACACATATATATTCAGTTCTTACACATATATATTCAGTTCTTACACATATATATTCAGTTCTTACGCATATATATTCAGTTCTTACACATATATATTCCGTTTGTACGCATATATTCAGTTCTTACGCATATATTCAGTTCTTAGGTATATATACTCCGTTCTTACACATATATATTCAGTTCTTACACATATACATTCAGTTCTTACACATATATATTGAGTTCTTACACCTATATATTCAGTTCTTACACATATATATTCAGTTCTTACACATATATTTTCAGTTCTTACTCATATATATTCCGTTCTTATGCATATATATTCCGTTCTTACGCATATATTCAGTTCTTACGCATATATATTCAGTTCTTACACATATATATTCAGTTCTTACCCATATATATTCCGTTCTTACCCATATATATTCCGTTCTTACGCATATATATTCCGTTTTTACGCAGATATTCAGTTCTTACGCATATATTCAGTTCTTACGCATATATACTCCGTTCTTACACATATATATTCAGTTCTTACACATATATGTTCAGTTCTTACACATATATATTGAGTTCTTACACATATGTATTCTGTTCCTTACACATATATATTCAGTTCTTACACATATATATTCAGTTCTTACAAATATATATTCCGTTCTTACGCATATATATTCAGTTCTTACACATATATATTCAGTTCTTACACATATATATTCAGTTCTTACACATATATATTCAGTTCTTACCATATATATTCCGTTCTTACGCATATATATTCCGTTCTTACGCATATATATTCCGTTCTTACGCATATATATTCAGTTCTTACGCATATATATTCCGTTCTTACGCATATATATTCAGTTCTTACACATATATATTCCGTTCTTGCGCATATATATTCAGTTCTTACACATATATATTCAGTTCTTACACATATATATTCAGTTCTTACACATATATATTCAGTTCTTACACATATATATTCAGTTCTTACGCATATATATTCAGTTCTTACACATATATATTCCGTTTGTACGCATATATTCAGTTCTTACGCATATATTCAGTTCTTACGTATATATACTCCGTTCTTACACATATATATTCAGTTCTTACACATATACATTCAGTTCTTACACATATATATTGAGTTCTTACACCTATATATTCAGTTCTTACACATATATATTCAGTTCTTACACATATATTTTCAGTTCTTACTCATATATATTCCGTTCTTATGCATATATATTCCGTTCTTACGCATATATTCAGTTCTTACGCATATATATTCAGTTCTTACACATATATATTCAGTTCTTACCCATATATATTCCGTTCTTACCCATATATATTCCGTTCTTACGCATATATATTCCGTTTTTACGCAGATGTTCAGTTCTTACGCATATATTCAGTTCTTACGCATATATACTCCGTTCTTACACATATATATTCAGTTCTTACACATATATGTTCAGTTCTTACACATATATATTGAGTTCTTACACATATGTATTCTGTTCTTACACATATATATTCAGTTCTTACACATATATATTCAGTTCTTACAAATATATATTCCGTTCTTACGCATATATATTCAGTTCTTACACATATATATTCAGTTCTTACACATATATATTCAGTTCTTACACATATATATTCAGTTCTTACACATATATATTCCGTTCTTACGCATATATATTCCGTTCTTACGCATATATATTCAGTTCTTACACATATATATTCCATTCTTACGCATATATATTCCGTTCTTACGCATATATATTCAGTTCTTACACATATATATTCCGTTCTTGCGCATATATATTCAGTTCTTACACATATATATTCAGTTCTTACACATATATATTCAGTTCTTACATATATATATTCGGATCTTACACATATATATTCAGTTCTTACACATATATATTCAGTTCTTACGCATATATATTCGGATCTTACACATATATATTCAGTTCTTACACATATATATTCAGTTCTTACGCATATATATTCAGTTCTTACACATATATATTCCGTTTGTACGCATATATTCAGTTCTTACGCATATATTCAGTTCTTACGTATATATACTCCGTTCTTACACATATATATTCAGTTCTTACACATATACATTCAGTTCTTACACATATATATTGAGTTCTTACACCTATATATTCAGTTCTTACACATATATATTCAGTTCTAACACATATATTTTCAGTTCTTACTCATATATATTCCGTTCTTATGCATATATATTCCGTTCTTACGCATATATTCAGTTCTTACGCATATATATTCAGTTCTTACACATATATATTCAGTTCTTACCCATATATATTCCGTTTTTACCCATATATATTCCGTTCTTACGCATATATATTCCGTTTTTACGCAGATATTCAGTTCTTACTCATATATTCAGTTCTTACGCATATATACTCCGTTCTTACACATATATATTCAGTTCTTACACATATATGTTCAGTTCTTACACATATATATTGAGTTCTTACACATATGTATTCTGTTCTTACACATATATATTCAGTTCTTACACATATATATTCAGTTCTTACAAATATATATTCCGTTCTTACGCATATATATTCAGTTCTTACACATATATATTCAGTTCTTACACATATATATTCAGTTCTTACACATATATATTCAGTTCTTACACATATATATTCCGTTCTTACGCATATATATTCCGTTCTTACGCATATATATTCCGTTCTTACGCACATATATTCCGTTCTTACGCATATATATTCAGTTCTTACACATGTATATTCCGTTCTTACACATATATATTAAGTTCTTACACATATATATTCAGTTCTTACGCATATATATTCAGTTCTTACACATATATAATCAGTTCTTACACATATATATTCAGTTCTTACACATATATATTCCGTTCTTACGCATATATATTCAGTTCTTACGCATATATTCAGTTCTTACGCATATATACTCCGTTCTTACACATATATATTCAGTTCTTTCACATATATATTCAGTTCTTATTCAGTTCTTACACATATTTATTAAGGACTTACACATATATATTCAGTTCTTACACATATATATTCAGTTCTTAAAAATATATATTCCGTTTTTACGCATATATATTCAGTTCTTACGCATATATTCAGTTCTTACGCATATATATTCAGTTCTTACACATATATTCAGTTCTTACGCATATATAATCAGTTCTTACACATATATATTCCATTCTTACGCATATATATTCCGTTCTTACACATATATATTCAGTTCTTACACATATATATTCCGTTCTTACGCATATATATTCAGTTCTTACACATATATATTCAGTTCTTACACATATATATTCAGTTTTTACACATATATATTCAGTTCTTACACATATATATATTCAGTTCTTACACATATATATTCAGTTCTTACACACATATATTCAGTTCTTACGCATATATATTCCGTTCTTACGCATATATATTCAGTTCTTACACATATATATTCAGTTCTTACACATATATATTCCGTTCTGATGCATATATATTCAGTTCTTACACATCTATATTCAGTTCTAACGCATATATAATCAGTTCTTACACATATATATTCAGTTCTTACACATATATATTCCGTTCTGATGCATATATATTCAGTTCTTACACATCTATATTCAGTTCTTACGCATATATAATCAGTTCTTACACATATATATTCAGTTCTTACGCATATATATTCAGTTCTTACACATATATATTCCATTCTTACACATATATATTCCGTTCTTACGCATATATTTTCCATTCTTACGCATATATATTCCGTTCTTACGCATATATATTCCGTTCTTACGCATATATAATCAGTTCTTACACATATATATTCAGTTCTTACGCATATATATTTAGTTCTTACACATATATATTCCATTCTTACACATATATATTCCGTTCTTACGCATATATATTCCGTTCTTACGCATATATATTCCGTTCTTACGCATATATATTCAGTTCTTACACATATATATTTCATTCTTCATAAATATTCAGTTCTTACACATATATATTCAGTTCTTACACATATATATATCCGTTCTTGCGCATATATATTCAGTCCTTACACATATATATTCAGTTCTTACACATATACATTCAGTTCTTACACATATATATTGAGTTCTTACACCTATATATTCAGTTCTTACACATATATATTCAGTTCTAACACATATATTTTCAGTTCTTACTCATATATATTCCGTTCTTATGCATATATATTCCGTTCTTACGCATATATTCAGTTCTTACGCATATATATTCAGTTCTTACACATATATATTCAGTTCTTACCCATATATATTCCGTTTTTTACCCATATATATTCCGTTCTTACGCATATATATTCCGTTTTTACGCAGATATTCAGTTCTTACTCATATATTCAGTTCTTACGCATATATACTCCGTTCTTACACATATATAATTCAGTTCTTACACATATATGTTCAGTTCTTACACATATATATTGAGTTCTTACACATATGTATTCTGTTCTTACACATATATATTCAGTTCTTACACATATATATTCAGTTCTTACAAATATATATTCCGTTCTTACGCATATATATTCAGTTCTTACACATATATATTCAGTTCTTACACATATATATTCAGTTCTTACACATATATATTCAGTTCTTACACATATATATTCCGTTCTTACGCATATATATTCCGTTCTTACGCATATATATTCCGTTCTTACGCACATATATTCCGTTCTTACGCATATATATTCAGTTCTTACACATGTATATTCCGTTCTTACACATATATATTAAGTTCTTACACATATATATTCAGTTCTTACGCATATATATTCAGTTCTTACACATATATAATCAGTTCTTACACATATATATCAGTTCTTACACATATATATTCCGTTCTTACGCATATATATTCAGTTCTTACGCATATATTCAGTTCTTACGCATATATACTCCGTTCTTACACATATATATTCAGTTCTTTCACATATATATTCAGTTCTTATTCAGTTCTTACACATATTTATTTAGGACTTACACATATATATTCAGTTCTTACACATATATATTCAGTTCTTAAAAATATATATTCCGTTTTTACGCATATATATTCAGTTCTTACGCATATATTCAGTTCTTACGCATATATATTCAGTTCTTACACATATATTCAGTTCTTACGCATATATAATCAGTTCTTACACATATATATTCCATTCTTACGCATATATATTCCGTTCTTACACATATATATTCAGTTCTTACACATATATATTCCGTTCTTACGCATATATATTCAGTTCTTACACATATATATTCAGTTCTTACACATATATATTCAGTTTTTACACATATATATTCAGTTCTTACACATATATATATTCAGTTCTTACACATATATATTCAGTTCTTACACACATATATTCAGTTCTTACGCATATATATTCAGTTCTTACACATATATATTCAGTTCTTACACATATATATTCCGTTCTGATGCATATATATTCAGTTCTTACACATCTATATTCAGTTCTTACGCATATATAATCAGTTCTTACACATATATATTCAGTTCTTACACATATATATTCCGTTCTGATGCATATATATTCAGTTCTTACACATCTATATTCAGTTCTTACGCATATATAATCAGTTCTTACACATATATATTCAGTTCTTACGCATATATATTCAGTTCTTACACATATATATTCCATTCTTACACATATATATTCCGTTCTTACGCATATATTTTCCATTCTTACGCATATATATTCCGTTCTTACGCATATATATTCCGTTCTTACGCATATATAATCAGTTCTTACACATATATATTCAGTTCTTACGCATATATATTTAGTTCTTACACATATATATTCCATTCTTACACATATATATTCCGTT
>JAWPHD010018569.1:0-39316 GCA_037043455.1 Cyrtodaria siliqua
AATATTTATGCGTAAGAACTGAATATATGCGTAAGAACTGAATATATATGTCGTAAGAACTATATATATATGTGTAAGAACTGAATATATATGTGTAAGAACTGAATATATATGTGTAAGAACTGAATATATATGCATAAGAACTGAACATATATGCGTAAGAACTATATATATATGCGTAAGAAGTGAATATATGTGTAAGAACTGAATATATATGTGTAACAACTGAATATATATGTGTAAGAACTGAACATATATGCGTAAGAACTGAATATATATGCGTAAGAAGTGAATATATATGTGTAAGAACTGCATATATATGCGTAAGAACTGAATATATATGTGTAAGAACTGAAAATATATGTGTACGAACTGATAATATATGTGTAAGAACTGAATATATATGTGTAAGAACTGAATATATATGCTTAAGAACTGAATATATATGCGTAAGAACTGAATATATATTTGTAAGAACTGAATATATATGCGTAATAACTGAATATATATGTGTAAGAACTAAATATATATGCGTAAGAACTGAATATATATGCGTAAGAACTGAATATATATGTGTAAGAACTGAATATATATGTGTAAGAACTGAATATATATGTGTAAGAAATGAATATATATGCGTAAGAACTGAATATATATGTGTAAGAACTGAATATATATGCATAAGAACTGAACATATATGCGTAAGAACTGAATATATATGCGTAAGAAGTGAATATATATGTGTAAGAACTGAATATATATGTGTAAGAACTGAATATATATGTGTAAGAACTGAATATATATGCTTAAGAAGTGAATATATATGTGTAAGAACTGAATATATATGCGTAAGAACTGAATATATATGTGTAAGAACTGAATATATATGTGTAAGAACTGAATATATATGTGTAAGAACTGAATATATATGCTTAAGAACTGAATATATATGCGTAAGAACTGAATATATATATGTAAGAACTGAATATATATGCGTAAGAACTGAAGATATAAGTGTAAGAACTGAATATATATGCGTAAGAACTGAATATATATGCGTAAGAAGTGAATATATATGTGTAAGAACTGAATATGTATGCGTAAGAACTGAATATATATGTGTAAGAACTGAATATAAATGCGTAAGAACTGAATATATATGCGTAAGAAGTGAATATATATGTGTAAGAACTGAATATATATGCGTAAGAACTGAATATATTTGTGTAAGAACTGAATATATATGTGTTAGAACTGAATATATATGTTTAAGAACTGAATATATATGCGTAAGAAGTGAATATATATGTGTAAGAACTGAATATATATGTGTAAGAACTGAATATATATGTGTAAGAACTGAATATATATGTGTAAGAACCGAATATATATGCATAAGAACTGAACATATATGCGTAAGAACTATATATATATGCGTAAGAAGTGAATATATGTGTAAGAAGTGAATATATATGTGTAACAACTGAATATATATGTGTAAGAACTGAATATATATGCGTAAGAACTGAATATATATGCGTAAGAAGTGAATATATATGTGTAAGAACTTAATATATATGCGTAAGAACTGAATATATATGTGTAAGAACTGAATATATATGTGTAAGAACTGAATATATATGTGTAAGAACTGAATATATACGCTTAATAACTGAATATATTTGTGTAAGAACTGAATATATATGTGTAAGAACTGAATATATATGCTTAAGAACTGAATATGTATGTGTAAGAACTAAATATATATGCGTAAGAACTGAATATATATGTGTAAGAACTGAATATATATGCGTAAAAACTGAATATATATGCGTAAGAACTGAATATATAAGCATAAGAACTGAATATATATGTGTAAGAACTGAATATATATGCGTAAGAACTGAATATATATTCGTTAGAACTGAATATATATGCGTAAGAACTGAATATATATACATAAGAACTGAACATATATGCGTAAGAACTGAATATATATGCGTAAGAAGTGAATATATATGTGTAAGAACTGAATATATATGTGTAAGACCTGAATATATATGTGTAAGAACTGAATATATAAGCATAAGAACTGAATATATATGTGTAAGAACTGAATATATATGCATAAGAACAGAACATATATGCGTAAGAACTGAATATATATGCGTAAGAAGTGAATATATATCTGTAAGAACTGAATATATATGTGTAAGAAGTGAATATATATGTGTAAGAACTGAATATATATGCGTAAGAACTGAATATATAAGTGTAATAACTGAATATATATGTGTAAGAACTGAATATATGTGCGTCAGAACTGAATATATATGCATAATAGCTGAATATACATGCGTAAGAACAGAATATATATGCGTAAGAACTGAATATATATGTGTAAGAACTGAATATATATGCGTAAGAACTGAATATATAAGTGTAAGAACTGAATATATAAGTGTAAGAACTGAATATATATGTGTAAGAACAGAATATATATGTGTAAGAACTGAATATATATGCGTAAGAACTGAATGTATATGCATAAGAGCTGAATATATATGCGTAAGAACTAAATATATATGTGTTAGAACTGAATATATATGCGTAAGAACTGAATATATCTTCGTTAGAACTGAATATATATGCGAAAGAACTGAATATATATACATAAGAACTGAACATATCTGCGTAATAATTGAATATATAAGCGTAAGAAGTGAATATATATGTGTAAGAACTGAACATATATGCGTAAGAACTGAATGTATATGCGTAAGAAGTGAATATATATGTAAGAACTGAATATATATGTGTAAGAACTGAATATATATGTGTAAGAACTGAATATATATCTGCAAGAACTGAATATATATGTTTAAGAACTGAATATATATGCGTAAGAACTGAATATATATGCGTAAGAACTGAATATATATGTGTAAGAACTGAATATATATGCATAAGAACTGAACATATATGTGTAAGAACTGAATATATATGTGTAAGAACTGAATATATATGTTTAAGAACTGAATATATATGCGTAAGAAGTGAATATATATGTGTAAGAACTGAATATATATGCGTAAGAACTGAATATATATGTGTAATAATTGAATATATATGCATAAGAACTGAACATATATGCGTAAGAACTGAAGATATAAGTGTAAGAACTGAATATATATGCGTAAGAACTGAATATATATGCGTAAGAACTGAAAATATAAGTGTAAGAACTGAATATATATGCGTAAGAACTGAATATATATGCGTAGGAAGTGAATATATATGTGTAAGAACTGAATATATATGCGTAAGAACTGAATATATATGTGTAAGAACTGAATATATATGCGTAAGAACTGAATATATATGCGTAAGAAGTGAATATATATGTGTAAGAACTGACTATATATGCGTAAGAACTGAATATATATGTGTAAGAACTGAATATATATGTGTTAGAACTGAATATATATGTTTAAGAACTGAATATATATGCGTAAGAAGTGAATATATATGTGTAAGAACTGAATATATTGGGGTAAGAACTGAATATATATGTGTAAGAACTGAATATATATGTGTAAGAACTGAATATATATGCATAAGAACTGAACATATATGCGTAAGAACTATATATATATGCGTTAGAAGTGAATATATGTGTAAGAACTGAATATATATGTGTAAGAACTGAATATATATCTGTAAGAACTGAATATATATGCGTAAGAACTGAATATATATGCGTAAGAAGTGAATATATATGTGTAAGAACTTAATATATATGCGTAAGAACTGAATATATATGTGTAAGAACTGAATATATATGTGTAAGAACTGAATATATATGTGTAAGAACTGAATATATACGCTTAAGAACTGAATATATTTGCGTAAGAACTGAATATATATGTCTAAGAACTGAATATATATGCTTAAGAACTGAATATGTATGTGTAAGAACTAAATATATATGCGTAAGAACTGAATATATATGTGTAATAACTGAATATATATGCGTAAAAACTGAATATATATGCGTAAGAACTGAATATATAAGCATAAGAACTGAATATATATGTGTAAGAACTGAATATATATGCGTAAGAACTGAATATATATTCGTTAGATCTGAATATATATGCGTAAGAACTGAATATATATACATAAGAACTGAACATATATGCGTAAGAACTGAATATATATGCGTAAGAAGTGAATATATATGTGTAAGAACTGAATATATATGTGTAAGAACTGAATATATATGTGTAAGAACTGAATATATAAGCATAAGAACTGAATATATATGTGTAAGAACTGAATATATATGCATAAGAACAGAACATATATGCGTAAGAACTGAATATATAAGTGTAAGAACTGAATATATATGTGTAAGAACTGAATATATATGCGTAAGAACTGAATATATATGTGTAAGAAGTGAATATATATGCGTAAGAAGTGAATATATATCTGTAAGAACTGAATATATATGTCTAAGAAGTGAATATATATGTGTAAGAACTGAATATATATGCGTAAGAACTGAATATATAAGTGTAATAACTGAATATATATGTGTAAGAACTGAATATATGTGCGTAAGAACTGAATATATATGCATAATAGCTGAATATACATGCGTAAGAACAGAATATATATGCGTAAGAACTGAATATATATGCGAAAGAACTGAATATATATACATAAGAACTGAACATATCTGCGTAATAATTGAATATATAAGCGTAAGAACTGAATATATATGTGTAAGAACTGAATATATATGCGTAAGAACTGAATATATATGCGTAAGAACTGAAGATATAAGTGTAAGAACTGAATATATATGCGTAAGAACTGAATATATATGCGTAAGAAGTGAATATATATGTGTAAGAACTGAATATATATGCGTAAGAACTGAATATATATGTGTAAGAACTGAATATATATGCGTAAGAACTGAATATCTATGCGTAAGAAGTGAATATCTATGTGTAAGAACTGAATATATATGTGTAAGAACGGAATATATATGTTTAAGAACTGAATATATATGTGTAAGAACTGAATATATATGCATAAGAACTGAACATATATGCGTAAGAACTATATATATATGCGTAAAAAGTGAATATATATGTGTAAGAACTGAATATATATGTGTAAGAACTGAATATATATGTGTAAGAACTGAATATATATGCATAAGAACAGAACATATATGCGTAAGAACTGAATATATATGCGTAAGAAGTGAATATATATGTGTAAGAACTGAATATATATGTGTAAGAAGTGAATATATATGTGTAAGAACTGAATATATATGCGTAAGAACTGAATATATAAGTGTAAGAACTGAATATATATGTGTAAGAACTGAATATATATGCATAATAGCTGAATATACATGCGTAAGAACTGAATACATATGCGTAAGAACTGAATATATAAGTATAAGAACTGAATATATATGTGTCAGAACTGAATATATATGCGTAAGAACTGAATATATATGTGTAAGAACTGAATATATATGCGTAAGAACTGAATATATATGTGTAAGAACTGAATATATATGTGTTAGAACTGAATATATATGTGTAAGAACTGAATGTATATGCGTAAGAACTGAATATATATGCGTAAGAACTGAATATATATGCGTAAGAACTGAATATATATGCATAAGAACTGAACATATATGCGTAAGAACTGAAGATATAAGTGTAAGAACTGAATATATATGCGTAAGAACTGAATATATATGCGTAAGAACTGAAAATATAAGTGTAAGAACTGAATATATATGCGTAAGAACTGAATATATATGCGTAGGAAGTGAATATATATGTGTAAGAACTGAATATATATGCGTAAGAACTGAATATATATGTGTAAGAACTGAATATATATGCGTAAGAACTGAATATATATGCGTAAGAAGTGAATATATATGTGTAAGAACTGAATATATATGCGTAAGAACTGAATATATATGTGTAAGAACTGAATATATATGTGTTAGAACTGAATATATATGTTTAAGAACTGAATATATATGCGTAAGAAGTGAATATATATGTGTAAGAACTGAATATATTGGGGTAAGAACTGAATATATATGTGTAAGAACTGAATATATATGTGTAAGAACTGAATATATATGCATAAGAACTGAACATATATGCGTAAGAACTATATATATATGCGTTAGAAGTGAATATATGTGTAAGAAGTGAATATATATGTGTAAGAACTTAATATATATGCGTAAGAACTGAATATATATGTGTAAGAACTGAATATATATGTGTAAGAACTGAATATATATGTGTAAGAACTGAATATATACGCTTAAGAACTGAATATATTTGCGTAAGAACTGAATATATATGTCTAAGAACTGAATATATATGCTTAAGAACTGAATATGTATGTGTAAGAACTAAATATATATGCGTAAGAACTGAATATATATGTGTAATAACTGAATATATATGCGTAAAAACTGAATATATATGCGTAAGAACTGAATATATAAGCATAAGAACTGAATATATATGTGTAAGAACTGAATATATATGCGTAAGAACTGAATATATATTCGTTAGATCTGAATATATATGCGTAAGAACTGAATATATATACATAAGAACTGAACATATATGCGTAAGAACTGAATATATATGCGTAAGAAGTGAATATATATGTGTAAGAACTGAATATATATGTGTAAGAACTGAATATATATGTGTAAGAACTGAATATATAAGCATAAGAACTGAATATATATGTGTAAGAACTGAATATATATGCATAAGAACAGAACATATATGCGTAAGAACTGAATATATAAGTGTAAGAACTGAATATATATGTGTAAGAACTGAATATATATGCGTAAGAACTGAATATATATGTGTAAGAAGTGAATATATATGCGTAAGAAGTGAATATATATCTGTAAGAACTGAATATATATGTCTAAGAAGTGAATATATATGTGTAAGAACTGAATATATATGCGTAAGAACTGAATATATAAGTGTAATAACTGAATATATATGTGTAAGAACTGAATATATGTGCGTAAGAACTGAATATATATGCATAATAGCTGAATATACATGCGTAAGAACAGAATATATATGCGTAAGAACTGAATATATATGCGAAAGAACTGAATATATATACATAAGAACTGAACATATCTGCGTAATAATTGAATATATAAGCGTAAGAACTGAATATATATGTGTAAGAACTGAATATATATGCGTAAGAACTGAATATATATGCGTAAGAACTGAAGATATAAGTGTAAGAACTGAATATATATGCGTAAGAACTGAATATATATGCGTAAGAAGTGAATATATATGTGTAAGAACTGAATATATATGCGTAAGAACTGAATATATATGTGTAAGAACTGAATATATATGCGTAAGAACTGAATATCTATGCGTAAGAAGTGAATATCTATGTGTAAGAACTGAATATATATGTGTAAGAACGGAATATATATGTTTAAGAACTGAATATATATGTGTAAGAACTGAATATATATGCATAAGAACTGAACATATATGCGTAAGAACTATATATATATGCGTAAAAAGTGAATATATATGTGTAAGAACTGAATATATATGTGTAAGAACTGAATATATATGTGTAAGAACTGAATATATATGCATAAGAACAGAACATATATGCGTAAGAACTGAATATATATGCGTAAGAAGTGAATATATATGTGTAAGAACTGAATATATATGTGTAAGAAGTGAATATATATGTGTAAGAACTGAATATATATGCGTAAGAACTGAATATATAAGTGTAAGAACTGAATATATATGTGTAAGAACTGAATATATATGCATAATAGCTGAATATACATGCGTAAGAACTGAATACATATGCGTAAGAACTGAATATATAAGTATAAGAACTGAATATATATGTGTCAGAACTGAATATATATGCGTAAGAACTGAATATATATGTGTAAGAACTGAATATATATGCGTAAGAACTGAATATATATGTGTAAGAACTGAATATATATGTGTTAGAACTGAATATATATGTGTAAGAACTGAATGT
Organism: Cyrtodaria siliqua; assembly: GCA_037043455.1. Taxonomy (NCBI): domain Eukaryota; kingdom Metazoa; phylum Mollusca; class Bivalvia; order Adapedonta; family Hiatellidae; genus Cyrtodaria; species Cyrtodaria siliqua. The sequence continues at coordinate 8,143 of JAWPHD010018569.1, forward strand.
ATATGCGTAAGAACTGAATATATATGCGTAAGAACTGAATATATATGCGTAAGAACTGAATATATATGCATAAGAACTGAATATATATGTGTAAGAACTGAATATATATGTGTAAGAACTGAATATATATGTGTAAGAACTGAATATATATGCATAAGAACTGAACATATATGCGTAAGAACTATATATATATGCGTAAGAAGTGAATATATGTGTAAGAACTGAATATATATGTGTAACAACTGAATATACATGTGTAAAAACTGAACATATATGCGTAAGAACTGAATATATATGCGTAAGAAGTGAATATATATGTGTAAGAAGTGAATATTTATTTGTAAGAACTGAATATATATGTGTAAGAACTGAATATATATGCGTAAGAACTGAATATTTAAGTGTAAAAACTGAATATATATGTGTAAAAACTGAATATATATGCTTAAGAACTGAATATATATGTGTAAGAACTGAATATATATGCGTAAGAACTGAATATATATGTGTAAGAACTGAATATATATGCGTAAGAACTGAATATATAATCGTAAGAACTTAATATATATGCGTAAGAACTGAATATATATGTGTAAGAACTGAATATATATGTGTAAGAACTGAATATATATGCATAAGAACTGAACATATATGCGTAAGAACTATATGCGTAAGAAGTGAATATATGTGTAAGAACTGAATATATATGTGTAACAACTGAATATATATATGTGTAAGAACTGAACATGTATGCGTAAGAACTGAATATATATGCGTAAGAAGTGAATATATATGTGTAAGAACTGCATATATATGCGTAAGAACTGAATATATATGTGTAAGAACTGAATATATATGTGTAAGAACTGATAATATATGTGTAAGAACTGAATATATATGTGTAAGAACTGAATATATATGCTTAAGAACTGAATATATATGCGTAAGAACTGAATATATATGTGTAAGAACTGAATATATATGCGTAAGAACTGAATATATATGTGTAAGAACTAAATATATATGCGTAAGAACTGATTATATATGCGTAAGAACTGAATATATATGCGTAAGAACTGAATATATATGTGTAAGAACTGAATATATATGTGTAAGAAATGAATATATATGCGTAAGAACTGAATATATATGTGTAAGGACTGAATATATATGCATAAGAACTGAATATATATGCGTAAGAACTGAATATATATGCGTAAGAAGTGAATATATATGTGTAAGAACTGAATATATATGTGTAAGAACTGAATATATATGTGTAAGAACTGAATATATATGCTTAAGAAGTGAATATATATGTGTAAGAACTGAATATATATGCGTAAGAACTGAATATATATGTGTAAGAACTGAATATATATGTGTAAGAACTGAATATATATGTGTAAGAACTGAATATATATGCTTAAGAACTGAATATATATGCGTAAGAACTGAATATATATATGTAAGAACTGAATATATATGCGTAAGAACTGAAGATATAAGTGTAAGAACGGAATATATATGCGTAAGAACTGAATATATATGAGTAAGAAGTGAATATATATGTGTAAGAACTGAATATGTATGCGTAAGAACTAAATATATATCTGTAAGAACTGAATATAAATGCGTAAGAACTGAATATATATGCGTAAGAAGTGAATATATATGTGTAAGAACTGAATATATATGCGTAAGAACTAAATATATTTGTGTAAGAACTGAATATATATGTGTTAGAACTGAATATATATGTTTAAGAACTGAATATATATGCGTAAGAAGTGAATATATATGTGTAAGAACTGAATATATATGTGTAAGAACTGAATATATATGTGTAAGAACTGAATATATATGTGTAAGAACTGAATATATATGCATAAGAACTGAACATATATGAGTAAGAACTATATATATATGCGTAAGAAGTGAATATATGTGTAAGAACTGAATATATATGTGTAACAACTGAATATATATGTGTAAGAACTGAATATATATGCGTAAGAACTGAACATATATGCTTAAGAAGTGAATATATATGTGTAAGAACTTAATATATATGCGTAAGAACTGAATATATATGTGTAAGAACTGAATATATATGTGTAAGAACTGAATATATATGTGTAAGAACTGAATATATACGCTTAAGAACTGAATATATTTGCGTAAGAACTGAATATATATGTGTAAGAACTGAATATATATGCTTAAGAACTGAATATGTATGTGTAAGAACTAAATATATATGCGTAAGAACTGAATATATATGTGTAAGAACTGAATATATAAGCGTAAAAACTGAATATATATGCGTAAGAACTGAATATATAAGCATACGAACTGAATATATATGTGTAAGAACTGAATATATATGCGTAAGAACTGAATATATATTCGTAAGAACTGAATATATATGCGTAAGAACTGAATATATATACATAAGAACTGAACATATATGCGTAAGAACTGAATATATATGCGTAAGAAGTGAATATATATGTGTAAGAACTGAATATATATGTGTAAGAACTGAATATATATGTGTAAGAACTGAATATATAAGCATAAGAACTGAATATATATGTGTAAGAACTGAATATATATGCATAAGAACAGAACATATATGCGTAAGAACTGAATATATATGCGTAAGAAGTGAATATATATCTGTAAGAACTGAATATATATATGTAAGAAGTGAATATATATGTGTAAGAACTGAATATATATGCGTAAGAACTGAAAATATAAGTGTAATAACTGAATATATATGTGTAAGAACTGAATATATGTGCGTCAGAACTGAATATATATGCATAATAGCTGAATATATATGCATAATAGCTGAATATACATGCGTAAGAACAGAATATATATGCGTAAGAACTGAATATATATGTGTAAGAACTGAATATATATGCGTAAGAACTGAATATATAAGTGTAAGAACTGAATATATAAGAGTAAGAACTGAATATATATGTGTAAGAACTGAATATATATGTGTAAGAACTGAATATATATGCGTAAGAACTGAATGTATATGCATAAGAGCTAAATATATATGCGTAAGAACTAAATATATATGTGTTAGAACTGAATATATATGCGTAAGAACTGAATATATCTTCGTTAGAACTGAATATATATGCGAAAGAACTGAATATATATACATAAGAACTGAACATATCTGCGTAATAATTGAATATATAAGCGCAAGAACTGAATATATATGTTTAAGAATATGCGTAAGAACTGAATATATATGTGTAAGAACTGAATATATATGCATAAGAACTGAACATATATGTGTAAGAACTGAATATATATGTGTAAGAACTGAATATATATGTTTAAGAACTGAATATATATGCGTAAGAAGTGAATATATATGTGTAAGAACTGAATATATATGCGTAAGAACTGAATATATATGTGTAAGAACTGAATATATATGCATAAGAACTGAACATATATGCGTAAGAACTGAAGATATAAGTGTAAGAACTGAATATATATGCGTAAGAACTGAATATATATGCGTAAGAACTGAAGATATAAGTGTAAGAACTGAATATATATGCGTAAGAACTGAATATATATGCGTAAGAAGTGAATATATATGTGTAAGAACTGAATATATATGCGTAAGAACTGAATATATATGTGTAAGAACTGAATATATATGCGTAAGAACTGAATATATATGCGTAAGAAGTGAATATATATGTGTAAGAACTGAATATATATGCGTAAGAACTGAATATATATGTGTAAGAACTGAATATATATGTGTTAGAACTGAATATATATGTTTAAGAACTGAATATATATGCGTAAGAAGTGAATATATATGTGTAAGAACTGAATATATTGGGGTAAGAACTGAATATATATGTGTAAGAACTGAATATATATGTGTAAGAACTGAATATATATGCATAAGAACTGAACATATATGCGTAAGAACTATATATATATGCGTAAGAAGTGAATATATGTGTAAGAACTGAATATATATGTGTAAGAACTGAATATATATGTGTAAGAACTGAATATATATGCGTAAGAACTGAATATATATGCGTAAGAAGTGAATATATATGTGTAAGAACTTAATATATATGCGTAAGAACTGAATATATATGTGTAAGAACTGAATATATATGTGTAAGAACTGAATATATATGTGTAAGAACTGAATATATACGCTTAAGAACTGAATATATTTGCGTAAGAACTGAATATATATGTGTAAGAACTGAATATATATGCGTAAGAACTGAATATATATGGGTAAGAACTGAATATATATGCGTAAGAACTGAATATATATGTGTAAGAACTTAATATATCTTCGTTAGAACTGAATATATATGCGAAAGAACTGAATATATATACATAAGAACTGAACATATATGCGTAATAATTGAATATATAAGCGTAAGAAGTGAATATATATGTGTAAGAACTGAATATATATGCGAAAGAACTGAATATATAAGTGTAAGAACTGAATTTATAAGTGTAAGAACTGAAATTATATGTGTAAGAACTGAATATATATGTGTAAGAACTGAATATATATGCGTAAGAACTGAATATATATGCTTAAGAGCTGAATATATATGCGTAAGAACTAAATATATATGTGTTAGAACTGAATATATATGCGTAAGAACTGAATATATCTTCGTTAGAACTGAATATATATGCGAAAGAACTGAATATATATACATAAGAACTGAACATATATGCGTAATAATTGAATATATAAGCGTAAGAAGTGAATATATATGTGTAAGAACTGAATATATATTCGTAAGAACTGAATATATATACATAAGAACTGAACATATATACGTAAGAACTGAATATATATGCGTTCGAAGTGAATATATATGTAAGAACTGAATATATATGTGTAAGAACTGAATATATATGTGTAAGAACTGAATATATATGTGTAAGAACTAAATATATATGCATAAGAACTGAACATATATGCGTAAGAACTGAATATATATGCGTAAGAACTGAATATATATGTGTTAGAACTGAATATATATGTGTAAGAACTGAATATATATGTGTAAGACCTGAATATATATGCCTAAAAACTGAATATATATGCGTAAGAACTGAATATATATGTGTAAGAACTGAATATATATGCATAGGAACTGAACATATATGTGTAAGAACTGAATATATATGTGTAAGAACTGAATATATATGATTAAGAACTGAATATATATGCGTAAGAAGTGAATATATATGTGTAAGAACTGAATATATATGCGTAAGAACTGAATATATATGTGTAAGAACTGAATATATATGCATAAGATCTGAACATATATGCGTAAGAACTGAATATATATTCGTAAGAACTGAATATATATGTGTTAGAACTGAATATATATGTGTAAGAACTGAATATATATGTGTAAGAACTGAATATATAAGTGTAAGAACTGAATATATATGTGAAGACTGAATATATATGCGTAAGAACTGAATATATATGTGTAAGAACTGAATATATATGCGTAAGAACTGAATATATATGTTAAGAACTGAATATATATGTGGAAAGAACTGAAAATATATGCTAGAACTGAATATATATCGTAAGAAGACTAATATATATGTGTAAGAACTGAATATATATGCGTAAGAACTGATATATATGTGTAAGAACTGAATATATATGCATAAGAACTGAACATATATGCGTAAGAAACTGAATATATATTCGTAAGAACTGAATATATATATGGGTGTTAGAACGTGAATATACTATGTGTAAGACTGATCATATCGGTGTGAAGAACTGAATATATAAGGTAAGAACTGAATATATATGTGTAAGAACTGAATATATATGCGTAAGAACTGAATATATATGTGTAAGAACTGAATATATATGCGTAAGAACTGAATATATATGTGTAAGAACTGAATATATATGCGTTAGTACTGAATATATATGCGTAAGAACTGAATATATATGTGTAAGAACTGAATATATATGTGTAAGAACTGAATATATATGCTTAAGAACTGAATATATATGCGTAAGAACTGAATATATATGTGTAAGAACTGAATATATATGCGTAAGAACTGAATATATATGTGTAACAACTAAATATATATGCGTAAGAACTGAATATATATGCGTAAGAACTGACTATATATGTGTAAGAACTGAATATATATGTGTAAGAACTGAATATATATGTGTAAGAACTGAATATATATGCATAAGAACTGAACATATATGCGTAAGAACTATATACATATGCGTAAGAAGTGAATATATGTGTAACAACTGAATATATATGTGTAACAACTGAATATATATGTGTAATAACTGAACATATATGCGTAAGAACTGAATATATATGCGTAAGAACTGAATATATATGTGTAAGAACTGAATATATATGCGTTAGTACTGAATTTATATGTGTAAGAACTGAATATATATGTGTAAGAACTGAATATATATGTGTAAGAACTGAATATATATGCTTAAGAACTGAATATATATGCGCAAGAACTGAATATATATGTGTAAGAACTGAATATATATGCGTAAGAACTGAATATATATGTGTAAGAACTAAATATATATGCGTAAGAACTGAATATATATGCGTAAGAAGTGAATATATATGTGTAAGAACTGAATATATATGTGTAAGAACTGAATATATATGTGTAAGAACTGAATATATATGCGTAAGAACTGAATATATATGTGTAAGAACTGAATATATAAGTGTAAGAACTGAATATATATGTGTAAGAACTAAATATATATGCGTAAGAACTGAATATATATGTGTAAGAACTGAATATATATGCGTAAGAACTGAATATATATGTGTAAGAACTGAATATATATGCGTAAGAACTGAATATATAATCGTAAGAACTGAATATATATGCGTAAGAACTGAATATATATGCATAAGAACTGAAAATATAAGTGTAAGAACTGAATATATATGTGTAGGAACTGAATATATATGAACTGAATATATATGTGTAAGAACTGAATATATATGCATAAGAACTGAACATATATGCGTAAGAACTATATATAAATGCGTAAGAAGTGAATATATGTGTAAGAAGTGAATATATATGTGTAACAACTGAATATATATGTGTAAGAACTGAACATATATGCGTAAGAACTGAATATATATGCGTAAGAAGTGAATATATATGTGTAAGAAGTGAATATATATGCGTAAGAACTGAATATATATGTGTAAGAACTGAATATATATGTGCAAGAACTGAATATATATGTGTAAGAACTAAATATATATGCTTAAGAACTGAATATATATGCGTAAGAACTGAATATATATGTGTAAGAACTGAATATATATGCGTAAGAACTGAATATATATGTGTAAGAACTGAATATATCTTCGTTAGAACTGAATATATATGCGAAAGAACTGAATATATATACATAAGAACTGAACATATATGCGTAATAATTGAATATATAAGCGTAAGAAGTGAATATATATGTGTAAGAAGTGAACATATATGCGTAAGAACTGAATATATATGTGTAAGAAGTGAATATATGTGTAAGAACTGAATATATATGTGTAACAACTGAATATATATGTGTAAGAACTGAACATATATGCGTAAGAACTGAATATATATGCGTAAGAAGTGAATATATATGTGTAAGAAGTGAATATATATGCGTAAGAACTGAATATATATGTGTAAGAACTGAATATATATGCGTAAGAACTGAATATATAAGTGTAAGAACTGAATATATAAGTGTAAGAACTGAATATATATGTGTAAGAACTGAATATATATGTGTAAGAACTGAATATATATGCGTAAGAACTGAATATATATGCATAAGAGCTGAATATATATGAGTAAGAACTAAATATATATGTGTTAGAACTGAATATATATGCGTAAGAGCTGAATATATCTTCGTTAGAACTGAATATATATGCGAAAGAACTGAATATATATACATAAGAACTGAACATATATGCGTAATAATTGAATATATAAGCGTAAGAAGTGAATATATATGTGTAAGAACTGAATATATATTCGTAAGAACTGAATATATATACATAAGAACTGAACATATATGCGTAAGAACTGAATATATATGCGTAAGAAGTGAATATATATGTAAGAACTGAATATATATGTGTAAGAACTGAATATATATGTGTAAAAAGTGAATATATATGACTAAGAACTGAATATATATGTTTAAGAACTGAATATATATGCGTAAGAAGTGAATATATATGTGTAAGAACTGAATATATATGCGTAAGTACTGAATATATATGTGTAAGAACTGAATATATATGTGTAAGAACTGAATATATATGTGTAAGACCTGAATATATATGCGTAAGAACTGAATTCATATGCGTAAGAACTGAATATATATGTGTAAGAACTGAATATATATGCATAAGAACTGAACATATATGTGTAAGAACTGAATATATATGTGTAAGAACTGAATATATATGTTTAAGAACTGAATATATATGCGTTAGAAGTGAATATATATGTGTAAGAACTGAATATATATGCGTAATAACTGAATATATATGTGTAAGAACTGAATATATATGCATAAGAACTGAACATTTATGCGTAAGAACTGAATATATATGCGTAAGAACTGAATATATATGTGTTAGAACTGGATATATATGTGTAAGAACTGAATATATATGCGTAAGAACTGAATATATATACATAAGAACTGAACATATATGCGTAAGAACTGAATATATATGCGTAAGAAGTGAATATATATGTAAGAACTGAATATATATGTGTAAGAACTGAATATATATGTGTAAGAACTGAATATATATGTGTAAGAACTGAATATATATGTTTAAGAACTGAATATATATGCGTAAGAAGTGAATATATATGTATAAGAACTGAATATATATGCGTAAGAACTGAATATATATGTGTAAGAACTGAATATATATGCATAAGAACTGAACATATATGCGTAAGAACTGAATATATATGCGTAAGAACTGAATATATATGTGTTAGAACTGAATATATATGTGTAAGAACTGAATATATATGCGTAAGAACTGAATATATAAGTGTAATAACTGAATATATATGTGTAAGAACTGAATATATATGCGTAAGAACTGAATATATATGTGTAAGAACTGAAAATATATGCGTAAGAACTGAATATATATGTGTAAGAACTGAATATATATGTGGAAGAACTGAATATATATGCGTAAGAACTGAATATATATTCGTAAGAACTGAATATATATGCGTAAGAACTGAATATATATGCATAAGAACTGAATATATATGTGTAAGAACTGAATATATATGTGTAAGAACTGAATATATATGTGTAAGAACTGAATATATATGTGTAAGAACTGAATATATATGCATAAGAACTGAACATATATGCGTAAGAATTATATACATATGCGTAAGAAGTGAATATATGTGTAAGAACTGAATATATATGTGTAACAACTGAATATATATGTGTAAGAACTGAACATATATGCGTAAGAACTGAATATATATGCGTAAGAACTGAATATATATGTGTAAGAACTGAATATATATGCTTAAGTACTGAATTTATATGTGTAAGAACTGAATATATATGTGTAAGAACTGAATATATATGTGTAAGAACTGAATATATATGCTTAAGAACTGAATATATATGCGTAAGAACTGAATATATATGTGTAAGAACTGAATATATATGCGTAAGAACTGAATATATATGTGTAAGAACTAAATATATATGCGTAAGAACTGAATATATATGCGTAAGAAGTGAATATATATGTGTAAGAAGTGAATATATATGTGTAAGAACTGAATATATATTTGTAAGAACTGCATATATATGCGTAAGAACAGAATATATATGTGTAAGAACGGAATATATATGCATAAGAACTGAACAAATATGCGTAAGAACTGAATATATATGCGTAAGAAGTGAATATATATGTGTAAGAACTGAATATATATGTGTAAGTACTGAATATATATGTGTAAGAACTGAATATATATGCGTAAGAACTGAATATATATGTGTAAGAACTGAATATATATGTGTAAGACCTGAATATATATGCGTAAGAACTGAATATATATGCGTAAGAACTGAATATATATGTGTAAGAACTGAATATATATGCATAAGAACTGAACATATATGTGTAAGAACTGAATATATATGTGTAAGAACTGAATATATATGTTTAAGAACTGAATATATATGCGTTAGAAGTGAATATATATGTGTAAGAACTGAATATATATGCGTAAGAACTGAATATATATGTGTAAGAACTGAATATATATGCATAAGAACTGAACATATATGCGTAAGAACTGAATATATATGCGTAAGAACTGAATATATATGAGTTAGAACTGAATATATATGTGTAAGAACTGAATATATATGCGTAAGAACTGAATATATATACATAAGAACTGAACATATATGCGTAAGAACTGAATATATATGCGTAAGAAGTGAATATATATGTAAGAACTGAATATATATGTGTAAGAACTGAATATATATGTGTAAGAAATGAATATATATGTGTAAGAACTGAATATATATGTTTAAGAACTGAATATATATGCGTAAGAAGTGAATATATATGTGTAAGAACTGAATATACATGCGTAAGAACTGAATATATATGTGTAAGAACTGAATATATATGCATAAGAACTGAACATATATGCGTAAGAACTGAATATATATGCGTAAGAACTGAATATATGTGTTAGAACTGAATATATATGTGTAAGAACTGAATATATATGCGTAAGAACTGAATATATAAGTGTAAGAACTGCATATATATGTGTAAGAACTGAATATATATGCGTAAGAACTGAATATATATGTGTAAGAACTGAATATATATGCGTAAGAACTGAATATATATGTGTAAGAACTGAATATATATGTGGAAGAACTGAATATATATGCGTAAGAACTGAATATATATTCGTAAGAACTGAATATATATGCGTAAGAACTGAATATATATGCATAAAAACTGAATATATATGTGTAAGAACTGAATATATATGTGTAAGAACTGAATATATATGTGTAAGAACTGAATATATATGTGTAAGAACTGAATATATATGCGTAAGAAATGAATATATAATCGTAAGAACTGAATATATATGCGTAAGAACTGAATATATATGCATAAGAACTGAATATATATGTGTAAGAACTGAATATATATGTGTAAGAACTGAATATATATGAACTGAATATATATGTGTAAGAATTGAATATATATGCATAAGAACTGAACATATATGCGTAAGAACTATATATAAATGCGTAAGAAGTGAATATATGTGTAAGAACTGAATATATATGTGTAACAACTGAATATATATGTGTAAGAACTGAACATATATGCGTAAGAACTGAATATATATGCGTAAGAACTGAATATATATAATCGTAAGAACTGAATATAAATGCGTAAGAACTGAATATATATGCATAAGAACTGAATATATATGTGTAAGAACTGAATATATATGTGTAAGAACTGAATATATATGTGTAAGAACTAAATATATATGCGTAAGAACTGAATATATATGCGTAAGAAGTGAATATATATGTGTAAGAACTGAATATATATGTGTAAGAACTGAATATATATGTGTAAGAACTGAATATATATGCGTAAGAACTGAATATATATGTGTAAGAACTGAATATATATGCATAAGAACTGAACAAATATGCGTAAGAACTGAACATATATGCGTAAGAACTATATACATATGCGTAAGAAGTGAATATATGTGTAAGAACTGAATATATATGTGTAACAACTGAATATATATGTGTAAGAACTGAACATATATGCGTAAGAACTGAATATATATGCGTAAGAACTGAATATATATGTGTAAGAACTGAATATATATGCTTAAGAACTGAATATATATGCGTAAGAACTGAATATATATGTGTAAGAACTGAATATATATGCGTAAGAACTGAATATATATTTGTAAGAACTAAATATATATGCGTAAGAACTGAATATATATGCGTAAGAAGTGAATATATATGTGTAAGAACTGAATATATATGTGTAAGAACTGAATATATATGTGTAAGAACTGAATATATATGTGTAAGAACTGAATATATCTTCGTTAGAACTGAATATATATGCGAAAGAACTGAATATATATACATAAGAACTGAACATATATGCGTAATAATTGAATATATAAGCGTAAGAAGTGAATATATATGTGTAAGAACTGAATATTTATGCGTAAGAACTGAATATATAAGTGTAAGAACTGAATATATAAGTGTAAGAACTGAATATATATGTGTAAGAACTGAATATATATGCGTAAGAACTGAATATATATGCATAAGAGCTGAATATATATGCGTAAGAACTAAATATATATGTGTTAGAACTGAATATATATGCGTAAGAACTGAATTTATCTTCGTTAGAACTGAATATATATGCGAAAGAACTGAATATATATACATAAGAACTGAACATATATGCGTAATAATTGAATATATAAGCGTAAGAAGTGAATATATATGTGTAAGAACTGAATATATATTCGTAAGAACTGAATATATATACATAAGAACTGAACATATATGCGTAAGAACTGAATATATATGCGTAAGAAGTGAATATATATGTAAGAACTGAATATATATGTGTAAGAACTGAATATATATGTGTAAGAAGTGAATATATATGACTAAGAAATGAATATATATGTTTAAGAACTGAATATATATGCGTAAGAAGTGAATATATATGTGTAAGAACTGAATATATATGCGTTAGTACTGAATATATATGTGTAAGAACTGAATATATATGTGTAAGAACTGAATATATATGTGTAAGACCTGAATATATATGCGTAAGAACTGAATATATATGCGTAAGAACTGAATATATATGTGTAAGAACTGAATATATATGCATAAGAACTGAACATATATGTGTAAGAACTGAATATATATGTGTAAGAACTGAATATATATGTTTAAGAACTGAATATATATGCGTTAGAAGTGAATATATATGTGTAAGAACTGAATATATATGCGTAAGAACTGAATATATATGTGTAAGAACTGAATATATATGCATCAGAACTGAACATATATGCGTAAGAACTGAATATATATGCGTAAGAACTGAATATATATGCGTTAGAACTGAATATATATGTATAAGAACTGAATATATATGCGTAAGAACTGAATATATATACATAAGAACTGAACATATATGCGTAAGAACTGAATATATATGCGTAAGAAGTGAATATATATGTAAGAACTGAATATATATGTGTAAGAACTGAATATATATGTGTAAGAACTGAATATATATGTGTAAGAACTGAATATATATGTTTAAGAACTGAATATATATGCGTAAGAAGTGAATATATATGTGTAAGAACTGAATATATATGCGTAAGAACTAAATATATATGTGTAAGAACTGAATATATATGCATAAGAACTGAACATATATGCGTAAGAACTGAATATATATGCGTCAGAACTGAATATATATGTGTTAGAACTGAATATATATGTGTAAGAACTGAATATATATGCGTAAGAACTGAATATATTTGTGTAAGAACTGAATATATATGCGTAAGAACTGAATATATATGTGTAAGAACTGAATATATATGTGGAAGAACTGAATATATATGCGTAAGAACTGAATATATATTCGTAAGAACTGAATATATATGCGTAAGAACTGAATATATATGCATAAGAACTGAATATATATGTGTAAGAACTGAATATATATGTGTAAGAACTGAATATATATGTGTAAGAACTGAATATATATGTGTAAGAACTGAATATATATGCATAAGAACTGAACATATATGCGTAAGAACTATATACATATGCGTAAGAAGTGCATATATGTGTAAGAACTGAATATATATGTGTAACAACTGAATATATATGTGTAAGAACTGAACATATATGCGTAAGAACTGAATATATATGCGTAAGAACTGAATATATATGTGTAAGAACTGAATATATATGCGTAAGTACTGAATTTATATGTGTAAGAACTGAATATATATGTGTAAGAACTGAATATATATGTGTAAGAACTGAATATATATGCTTAAGAACTGAATATATATGCGTAAGAACTGAATATATATGTGTAAGAACTGAATATATATGCGTAAGAACTGAATATATATGTGTAAGAACTAAATATATATGCGTAAGAACTGAATATATATGCGTAAGAAGTGAATATATATGTGTAAGAACTGAATATATATGTGTAAGAACTGTATATATATGTGTAAGAACTGAATATATATGTTTAAGAACTGAATATATATGCGTTAAAAGTGAATATATATGTGTAAGAACTGAACATATATGCGTAAGAACTGATCAATATGTGTAAGAACTGAATATATATTCATAAGAACTGAACATATATGCGTAAGAACTGAATATATATGCGTAAGAACTGAATATATATGTGTTAGAACTGTATATATATGTGTAAGAACTGAATATATATGCGTAAGAACTGAATATATATGTGTAAGAACTGAATATATATGCTTAAGAACTGAATATATATGCGTAAGAACTGAATATATATGTGTAAGAACTGAATATATATGCGTAAGAACTGAATATATATGTGTAAGAACTAAATATATATGCGTAAGAACTGAATATATATGCGTAAGAAGTGAATATATATGTGTAAGAACTGAATATATATGTGTAAGAACTGAATATATATGTGTAAGAACTGAATATATATGCGTAAGAACTGAATATATATGTGTAAGAACTGAATATATATGCATAAGAACTGAAAAAATATGCGTAAGAACTGAATATATATGCGTAAGAAGTGAATATATATGTGTAAGAACTGAATATATATGTGTAAGTACTGAATATATATGTGTAAGAACTGAATATATATGCGTAAGAACTGAATATATAAGTGTAAGAACTGAATATATATGTGTAAGAACTGAATATATATGCGTAAGAACTGAATATATATGTGTAAGAACTGAATATATATGCGTAAGAACTGAATATATAATCGTAAGAACTGAATATATATGCGTAAGGACTGAATATATATGCATAAGAACTGAATATATATGTGTAAGAACTGAATATATATGTGTAAGAACTGAATATATATGTGTAAGAACTGAATATATATGTGTAAGAACTGAATATATATGCATAAGAACTGAACATTTATGCGTAAGAACTATATATATATGCGTAAGAAGTGAATATATGTGTAAGAACTAAATATATATGTGTAACAACTGAATATATGTGTAAGAACTGAACATATATGCGTAAGAACTGAATATATATGCATAAGAAGTGAATATATATGTGTAAGAACTGAACATATATGCGTAAGAACTGAATATATATGCGTAAGAAGTGAATATATATGTGTAAGAACTGAATATATATGCGTAAGAACTGAATATATATGTGTAAGAACTGAATATATATTCCTAAGAAATAAATAGATATGTGTAAGAACTGAATATATATGTGTTAGAACTGAATATATATGTGTAAGAACTTAATATATATGCGTAAGAACTTAATATATATTCGTAAGAACTGAATATATATGCGTAAGAACTGAATATATATGCATAAGAACTGAATATATATGTGTAAGAACTGAATATATATGTGTAAGAACTAAATATATATGTGTAAGAACTGAATATATATGTGTAAGAACTGAATATATATGCATAAGGACTGAACATATAAGGGTAAGAACTATATATATATGCGTAAGAAGTGAATATATGTGTAAGAACTGAATATATATGTGTAAGAACTGAATATATATGTGTAAGAACTGAACATATATGCGTAAGAACTGAATATATATGCGTAAGAAGTGAATATATATGTGTAAGAACTGAATATATATGCGTAAGAACTGAATATATATATGTAAGAACTGAATATATATGTGTAAGAACTGAATATATATGTGTAAGAACTGAATATATATGTGTAAGAACTGAATATATATGCTTAAGAACTGAATATATATGCGTAAGAACTGAATATATATGTGTAAGAACTGAATATATATGCGTAAGAACTGAATATATATGCGTAAGAACTAAATATATATGCGTAAGAACTAAATATATATGCGTAAGAAGTGAATATATATGTGTAAGAACTAAATATATATGTGTAAGAACTGAATATATATATGTAAGAACTGTATATATATGCGTAAGAACTGAATATATATGTGTAAGAACTGAATATATATGCATAAGAACTGAACATATATGCGTAATAACTGAATATATATGCGTAAGAAGTGAATATATATGTGTAAGATCTAAATATATATGTGTAAGAACTGAATATATATGTGTAAGAACTGAATATATATGCGTAAGAACTGAATATATAAATGTAAGAATTGAATATATATGTGTAAGAACTGAATATATATGTGTAATAACTGATTATATATGCGTAAGAACTGAATATATATGCATAAGAACTGAATATATATGTGTAAGAACTGAATATATATGCGAAAGAACTGAATATATATGAGTAAGAACTGAATATATATGTGTAAGAACTGAATATATAAGTGTAAGAACTGAATATATATTTGTAAGAACTGAAAATATATGTGCAATTATTGTATACTTTCATATTGTCCCGTTTAGTTTGCATTGAGCTAAGCGTGCAATATTCTACGATATTGCACGCATTCATATTGCACGGGAACTTTTGCTCGTGCTTGCTAAGAGCCGCGAAATAGAAATAAGGAACTACTTTCAAATAAAAATAACGGAATCCTTCCTATAGTGTCAACAAAAAAATACGTGTTTTTTTTAACCTTTTATGGCAAAAAATGATAAAATAACTGAAATTGTCACTCACCCACTGTTTTTAACGTTATCGAATGGTAAAAAAACTTTAGAAAATGGCTTGTTTTTTTTTATGACGTCATCCGACGTCGACGTCGTTTTCGCGCAAAATAATCATCCACACAAAATGAAACTGAATGGCAAGATAGGAATTCCATCAAAAGCTATACAAATAACACAAATACAATGAAAAGTAATAGTCATACAATTAACATTGATCGAAAACAATATGTATGAAAGTATACAATAAAAAGGATATTGAATTTGTATGGCTAAATATTACTTGGAACGAGTTGTTTTGGCAAAGGACGACGAGCTTGCGAGTCGTCCTGCGCCAAAACAACGAGAATGTAAGAATTGAGTATATATGTGTAAGAACTGAATATATATATGTAAGAACTGAATATATATGCGTAAGAACTGAATATATATGCGTAAGAACTGAATATATAAGTGTAAGAACTGAATATATATGTGTAAGAACTGAAAATATATGTGTAAGAACTGAATATATATGCGTAAGAACTGAATATATATGCGTAAGAACTGAATATATATGCGTAAGAACTGAATATATATGCATAAGAACTGAATATATGTGTAAGAACTGAATATATATGAGTAAGAACTGAATATATATGTGTAAGAACTGAATATATATGTGTAAGAACTGAATATATATGTGTAAGAACTGAATATATATGATTAAGAACTGAACATATATGCGTAAGAACTATATATATATGCGTAAGAAGTTAATATATGTGTAAGAACTGAATATATATGAGTAACAACTGAATATATATGTGTAAGAACTGAACATATATGCGTAAGAACTGAATATATATGCGTAAGAAGTGAATATATATGTGTTAGAACTGAATATATATGTGTAAGAACTGAATATATATGCATAAGAACTGAATATATATGTGTAAGAACTGAATATATATGCATAAGAACTGAATATATATGTGTAAGAACTGAATATATATGTGTAAGAACTGAATATATATGCATAAGAACTGAATATATATGTGTAAGAACTGAATATATATGCATAAGAACTAAACATATATTGCGTAAGAACTGAATACATATGCGTAAGAAGTGAATATATATGTGTAAGAACTGAATATATATGTGTAAGAACTGAATATATCTGTGTAAGAGCTGAATATATATGCGTAAGAACTGAATATATAAGTGTAAGAACTGAATATATATGCTTAAGAACTGAATATATATGCATAAGAGCAGAATATATATGCGTAAGAACTAAATATATATGTGTTAGAACTGAATATATATGCGTAAGAACTGAATACATATGCGTAAGAACTGAATATATATACATAAGAACTGAACATATATGCGTAAGGACTGAATATATATGCGTAAGAAGTGAATATATATGCGTAAGAACTGAATATATATGTGTAAGAACTGAATATATATGTGTAAGAACTGAATATATATGTGTAAGAACTGATTATATATGTTTAAGAACTGAATATATATGCGTAAGAAGTGAATATATATGTGTAAGAACTGAATATATATGCGTTATGTACTGAATATATATGTGTAAGAACTCAATATATATGTGTAAGAACTGAATATATATGTGTAAGACCTGAATATGTATGCGTAAGAACTGAATATATATGCGTAAGAACTGAATATATATGTGTAAGAACTGAATATATATGCATAAGAACTGAACATATATGCGTAAGAACTGAATATATATGCGTAAGAACTGAATATATATGTGTAAGAACTGAATATATATGTGTAAGAACTGAATATATAAGTGTAAGAACTGAATATATATGTGTAAGAACTGAATATATATGCGTAAGAACTGAATATATATGTGTAAGAACTGAATATATATTCGTAAGAACTAAATAGATATGTGTAAGAACTGAATATATATGTGTAAGAACTGAATATATATGTGTAAGAACTGAATATATATGCGTAAGAACTGAATATATATTCGTAAGAACTGAATATATATGCGTAAGAACTGAATATATATGCATAAGAACTGAATATATATGTGTAAGAACTGAATATATATGTGTAAGAACTGAATATATATGTGTAAGAACTGAATATATATGTGTAAGAACTGAATATATATGCATAAGAACTGAACATATAAGGGTAAGAACTATATATATATGCGTAAGAAGTGAATATATGTGTAAGAACTGAATATATATGTGTAACAACTGAATATATATGTGTAACAACTGAACATATATGCGTAAGAACTGAATATATATGCGTAAGAAGTGAATATATATGTGTAAGAACTGAATATATATGCGTAATAACTGAATATATATATGTAAGAACTGAATATATATGTGTAAGAACTGAATATATATGTGTAAGAACTGAATATATATGTGTAAGAACTGAATATATATGCTTAAGAACTGCATATATATGCGTAAGAACTGAATATATATGTGTAAGAACTGAATTTATATGCGTAAGAACTGAATATATATGTGTAAGAACTAAATATATATGCGTAAGAACTGAATATATATGTGTAAGAACTGAATATATATGTGTAAGAACTGAATATATATGTGTAAGAACTGAATATATATGCGTAAGAACTGAATATATATGTGTAAGAACTGAATATATATGCATAAGAACTGAACATATATGCGTAAGAACTGAATATATATGCGTAAGTAGTGAATATATATGTGTAAGATCTGAATATATATGTGTAAGAACTGAATATATATGTGTAAGAACTGAATATATATGCGTAAAAACTGAATATATAAATGTAAGAATTAAATATATATGTGTAAGAACTGAATATATATGTGTAAGAACTGAATATATATGCGTAAGAACTGACTATATATGCATAAGAACTGAATATATATGTGTAAGAACTGAATATATATGCGTAAGAACTGAATATATATGCGTAAGAACTGAATATATAAGTGTAAGAACTGAATATATATGTGTAAGAACTGAATATATATGTGTAAGAACTGAATATATATGCGTAAGAACTGAATATATATGCGTAAGAACTGAATATATATGCGTAAGAACTGAATATTTATGTGTAAGAACTGAATATATATGTGTAAGAAGTGAATATATATGTGTAAGAACTGAATATATATGCGTAAGAACTGAATATATAAGTGTAAGAACTGAATATATATGCGTAAGAACTGAATATATATGCATAAGAGCTGAATATATATGCGTAAGAACTAAATATATATGTGTTAGAACTCAATATATATGCGTAAGAACTGAATATATATTCGTTAGAACTGAATATATATGCGTAAGAACTGAATATATATACATAAGGACTGAACATATATGCGTAAGAATTGAATATATAAGCGTAAGAAGTGAATATATATGTGTAAGAACTGAATACATATGCGTAAGAACTGAATATATATACATAAAAACTGAACATATATGCGTAAGAACTGAATATATATGCGTAAGAAGTGAATATATATGTAAAAACTGAATATATATGTGTAAGAACTGAATATATATGTGTAAGAACTGAATATATATGCGTAAGAAGTGAATATATGTGTAAGAACTGAATATATATGTGTAAGAACTGAATATATATGTGTAAGAACTGAATATATATTCGTAAGAACTGAATATATATGCGTAAGAACTGAATATATATGCGTAAGAACTGAATATATATGCATAAGAACTGAATATATATGCGTTAGAACTGAATATATATGAGTAAGAACTGAATATAAATGTGTAAGAACAGAATATATATGCGTAAGAACTGAATATATATGTGTAAGAATTGAATATATATGTGTAAGAACTGAATATATATGTGTAAGAACTGAATATATATGCGTAAGAACTGAATATATATGCGTAAGAACTGAATATATATGCATAAGAACTGAATATATATGTGTAAGAACTGAATATATGTGTAAGAACTGAATATATATGTGTAAGAACTGAATATATATGTGTAAGAACTGAATATATATGTGTAAGAACTGAATATATATGCGTAAGAAGTGAATATATTTGTAAGAACTGAATATATATGTGTAACAACTGAATATGTATGTGTAAGAACTGAATATATATGCGTAAGAACTGAATAAATATGCGTAAGAAGTGAATATATATGTGTAAGAACTGATAATATATGCGTAAGAACTGAATATATATGTGTAAGAACTGAATATATATGTGTAAGAACTGAATATATATGTGTAAGAACTGAATATATATGCTTAAGAACTGAATATATATGCGTAAGAACTGAATATATATGTATAAGAACTGAATATATATGCGTAAGAACTGAATATATATGCGTAAGAACTGAAGATATAAGTGTAAGAAGTGAATATATATGCGTAAGAACTGAATATATATGCGTAAGAAGTGAATATATATGTGTAAGAACTGAATATATATGCGTAAGAACTGAATATATATGTGTAAGAACTGAATATATATGCGTAAGAACTGAATATATATGCGTAAGAACTGAATATATAAGTGTAAGAACTGAATATATATGTGTAAGAACTGAATATATATGTGTAAGAACTGAATATATATGCGTAAGAACTGAATATATATGCGTAAGAACTGAATATATATGCGTAAGAACTGAATATATATGCATAAGAACTGAATATATGTGTAAGAACTGAATATATATGAGTAAGAACTGAATATATATGTGTAAGAACTGAATATATATGTGTAAGAACTGAATATATATGTGTAAGAACTGAATATATATGATTAAGAACTGAACATATATGAGTAAGAACTATATATATGCGTAAGAAGTTAATATATGTGTAAGAACTGAATATATATGAGTAACAACTGAATATATATGTGTAAGAACTGAACATATATGCGTAAGAACTGAATATATATGCGTAAGAAGTGAATATATATGTGTTAGAACTGAATATATATGTGTAAGAACTGAATATATATGCATAAGAACTGAATATATATGTGTAAGAACTGAATATATATGCATAAGAACTAAACATATATTGCGTAAGAACTGAATACATATGCGTAAGAAGTGAATATATATGTGTAAGAACTGAATATATCTGTGTAAGAGCTGAATATATATGCGTAAGAACTGAATATATAAGTGTAAGAACTGAATATATATGCGTAAGAACTGAATATATATGCATAAGAGCTGAATATATATGCGTAAGAACTAAATATATATGTGTTAGAACTGCATATATATGCGTAAGAACTGAATACATATGCGTAAGAACTGAATATATATACATAAGAACTGAACATATATGCGTAAGGACTGAATATATATGCGTAAGAAGTGAATATATATGCGTAAGAACTGAATATATATGTGTAAGAACTGAATATATATGTGTTAGAACTGAATATATATGTGTAAGAACTGAATATATATGTTTAAGAACTGAATATATATGCGTAAGAAGTGAATATATATGTGTAAGAACTGAATATATATGCGTAATGTACTGAATATATATGTGTAAGAACTCAATATATATGTGTAAGAACTGAATATATATGTGTAAGACCTGAATATATATGCGTAAGAACTGAATATATATGCGTAAGAACTGAATATATATGTGTAAGAACTGAATATATATGCATAAGAACTGAACATATATGCGTAAGAACTGAATATATATGCGTAAGAACTGAATATATATGTGTAAGAACTGAATATATATGTGTAAGAACTGAATATATAAGTGTAAGAACTGAATATATATGTGTAAGAACTGAATATATATGCGTAAGAACTGAATATATATGTGTAAAAACTGAATATATATCCGTAAGAACTAAATAGATATGTGTAAGAACTGAATATATATGTGTAAGAACTGAATATATATGTGTAAGAACTGAATATATATGCATAAGAACTGAACATATAAGGGTAAGAACTATATATATATGCGTAAGAAGTGAATATATGTGTAAGAACTGAATATATATGTGTAACAACTGAATATATATGTGTAACAACTGAACATATATGAGTAAGAACTGAATATATATGCGTAAGAAGTGAATATATATGTGTAAGAACTGAATATATATGCGTAAGAACTGAATATATATATGTAAGAACTGAATATATATGTGTAAGAACTGAATATATATGTGTAAGAACTGAATATATATGTGTAAGAACTGAATATATATGCTTAAGAACTGAATATATATGCGTAAGAACTGAATATATATGTGTAAGAACTGAATTTATATGCGTAAGAACTGAATATATATGTGTAAGAACTAAATATATATGCGTAAGTACTGAATATATATGCGTAAGAAGTGAATATATATGTGTAAGAACTGAATATATATGTGTAAGAACTGAATATATATGTGTAAGAACTGAATATATATGCGTAAAAACTGAATATATATGTGTAAGAACTGAAAATATATGCATAAGAACTGAACATATATGCGTAAGAACTGAATATATATGCGTAAGAAGTGAATATATATGTGTAAGATCTGAATATATATGTGTAAGAACTGAATATATATGTGTAAGAACTGAATATATATGCTTAAGAACTGAATATATAAATGTAAGAATTGAATATATATGTGTAAGAACTGAATATATATGTGTAAGAACTGAATATATATACATAAGAACTGAACATATATGCGTAAGGACTGAATATATATGCGTAAGAAGTGAATATATATGCGTAAGAACTGAATATATATGTGTAAGAACTGAATATATATGTGTAAGAACTGAATATATATGTGTAAGAACTGAATATATATGTTTAAGAACTGAATATATATGCGTAAGAAGTGAATATATATGTGTAAGAACTGAATATATATGCGTAATGTACTGAATATATATGTGTAAGAACTCAATATATATGTGTAAGAACTGAATATATATGTGTAAGACCTGAATATATATGCATAAGAACTGAATATATATGCGTAAGAACTGAATATATATGTGTAAGAACTGAATATATATGCATAAGAACTGAACATATATGCGTAAGAACTGAATATATATGCGTAAGAACTGAATATATATGTGTAAGAACTGAATATATATGTGTAAGAACTGAATATATAAGTGTAAGAACTGAATATATATGTGTAAGAACTGAATATATATGCGTAAGAACTGAATATATATGTGTAAAAACTGAATATATATCCGTAAGAACTAAATAGATATGCGTAAGAACTGAATATATATGTGTAAGAACTGAATATATATGTGTAAGAACTGAATATATATGCATAAGAACTGAACATATAAGGGTAAGAACTATATATATATGCGTAAGAAGTGAATATATGTGTAAGAATTGAATATATATGTGTAACAACTGAATATATATGTGTAACAACTGAACATATATGAGTAAGAACTGAATATATATGCGTAAGAAGTGAATATATATGTGTAAGAACTGAATATATATGCGTAAGAACTGAATATATATATGTAAGAACTGAATATATATGTGTAAGAACTGAATATATATGTGTAAGAACTGAATATATATGTGTAAGAACTGAATATATATGCTTAAGAACTGAATATATATGCGTAAGAACTGAATATATATGTGTAAGAACTGAATTTATATGCGTAAGAACTGAATATATATGTGTAAGAACTAAATATATATGCGTAAGAACTGAATATATATGCGTAAGAAGTGAATATATATGTGTAAGAACTGAATATATATGTGTAAGAACTGAATATATATGTGTAAGAACTGAATATATATGCGTAAGAACTGAATATATATGTGTAAGAACTGAAAATATATGCATAAGAACTGAACATATATGCGTAAGAACTGAATATATATGCGTAAGAAGTGAATATATATGTGTAAGATCTGAATATATATGTGTAAGAACTGAATATATATGTGTAAGAACTGAATATATATGCTTAAGAACTGAATATATAAATGTAAGAATTGAATATATATGTGTAAGAACTGAATATATATGTGTAAGAACTGAATATATATGCGTAAGAACTGAATATATATGCATAAAAACTGAAAATATATGTGTAAGAACTGAATATATATGCGTAAGAACTGAATATATATGCGTAAGAACTGAATATATAAGTGTAAGAACTGAATATATATGTGTAAGAACTGAATATATATGTGTAAGAACTGCATATATATGCGTAAGAACTGAATATATATGCGTAAGAACTGAATATATATGCGTAAGAACTGAATATTTATGTGTAAGAACTGAATATATATGTGTAAGAAGTGAATATATATGTGTAAGAACTGAATATATATGCGTAAGAACTGAATATATAAGTGTAAGAACTGAATATATATGCGTAAGAACTGAATATATATGCATAAGAGCTGAATATATATGCGTAAGAACTAAATATATATGTGTTAGAACTGAATATATATGCGTAAGAACTGAATATATATTCGTTAGAACTGAATATATATGCGTAAGAACTGAATATATATACATAAGGACTGAACATATATGCGTAAGAATTGAATTTATAAGCGTAAGAAGTGAATATATATCTGTAAGAACTGAATACATATGCGTAAGAACTGAATATATATACATAAAAACTGAACATATATGCGTAAGAACTGAATATATATGCGTAAGAAAGTGAATATATATGTAAAAACTGAAAATATATGTGTAAGAACTGAATATATATGTGTAAGAACTGAATATATATGCGTAAGAAGTGAATATATGTGTAAGAACTGAATATATATGTGTAAGAACTGAATATATATGTGTTGGAACTGAATATATATTCGTAAGAACTGAATATATATGCATAAGAACTGAATATATATGCGTTAGAACTGAATATATATGCGTAAGAACTGAATATAAATGTGTAAGAACAGAATATATATGCGTAAGAACTGAATATATATGTGTAAGAATTGAATATATATGTGTAAGAACTGAATATATATGTGTAAGAACTGAATATATATGCGTAAGAACTGAATATATATGCGTAAGAACTGAATATATATGCATAAGAACTGAATATATATGTGTAAGAACTGAATATATGTGTAAGAACTGAATATATATGTGTAAGAACTGAATATATATGTGTAAGAACTGAATATATATATGTAAGAACTGAATATATATGCGTAAGAAGTGAATATATTTGTAAGAACTGAATATATATGTGTAACAACTGAATATATATGTGTAAGAACTGAATATATATGCGTAAGAACTGAATATATATGCGTAAGAAGTGAATATATATGTGTAAGAACTGATAATATATGCGTAAGAACTGAATATATATGTGTAAGAACTGAATATATATGTGTAAGAACTGAATATATATGTGTAAGAACTGAATATATATGCTTAAGAACTGAATATATATGCGTAAGAACTGAATATATATGTGTAAGAACTGAATATATATGCGTAAGAACTGAATATATATGCGTAAGAACTGAAGATATAAGTGTAAGAACTGAATATATATGCGTAAGAACTGAAGATATATGCGTAAGAAGTGAATATATATGTGTAAGAACTGAATATATATGCGTAAGAACTGAATATATATGTGTAAGAACTGAATATCTATGCGTAAGAAGTGAATATATATGTGTTAGAACTGAATATATATGCGTAAGAACTGAATATATATGTGTAAGAACTGAATATATATGTGTAAGAACTGAATATATATGTTTAAGAACTGAATATATATGCGTAAGAAGTGAATATATATGTGTAAGAACTGAATAGATATGTGTCAGAACTGAATATATATGTGTAAGACCTGAATATATATGCGTAAGAACTGAATATATATGCGTAAGAACTGAATATATATGTGTAAGAACTGAATATATATGCATTAGAACTGAACATATATGCGTAAGAACTTAATATATATGCGTAAGAACTGAATATATATGCATAAGAACTGAATATATATGTATAAGAACTGAATATATATGTGTAAGAACTGAATATATATGTGTAAGAACTGAATATATATGCATAAGAACTGAACATATATGCGTAAGAACTATATATATATGCGTAAGAAGTGAATATATTTGTAAGAACTGAATATATATGTGTAACAACTGAATATATATGTGTAAGGACTGAATATATATGCGTAAGAACTGAATATATATGCGTAAGAAGTGAATATATATGTGTAAGAACTGAATATATATGCGTAAGAACTGATTATATGTGTGTAAGAACTGAATATATATGTGTAAGAACTGAATATATATGTGTAAGAACTGAATATATATGTGTAAGAACTGAATATATACGCTTAGGAAATAAATATATATGCGTAAGAACTGAATATATATGTGTAAGAACTTAATATATATGCGTAAGAACTGAATATATATGTGTAAGAACTAAATATATATGCGTAAGAACTGAATATATATGTGTAAGAACTGAATGATATGCGTAAGAACTGAATATATATGCGTAAGAACTGAATATATAAGCATAAGAACTGAACATATATGCGTAAGAACTGAATATATATGCGTAAGAAGTGAATATATATGTGTAAGAAGTGAATATATATGTGTAAGAACTGAATATATGTGTAAGAACTGAATATATAAGCATAAGAACTGAATATATATGTAAGAACTGAATATATATGCATAAGAACAGAACATATATGCGTAAGAACTGAATATATATGCGTAAGAAGTGAATAAATATCTGTAAGAACTGAATATATATGTGTAAGAAGTGAATATATATGTGTAAGAACTGAATATATATGCGTAAGAACTGAATATATAAGTGTAAGAACTGAATATATATGTGTAAGAACTGAATATATGTGCGTAAGAACTGAATATATATGCATAATAGCTGAATATACATGCGTAAGAACAGAATATATATGCGTAAGAACTGAATATATATGTGTAAGAACTGAATATATATGCGTAAGAACTGAATATATATGTGTAAGAACTGAATATATATGCGTAAGAACTGAATATATATGCATAAGAGCTGAATATATATGCATAAGAACTTAATATATATGTGTTAGAACTGAATATATATGCGTAAGAATTGAATATATCTTCGTTAGAACTGAATATATATGCGAAAGAACTGAATATATATATATACATAAGAACTGAACATATATGTGTAATAATTGAATATATAAGCGTAAGAAGTGAATATATATGTGTAAGAACTGAATATATATTCGTAAGAACTGAATATATATACATCAGAACTGAACATATATGCGTAAGAACTGAATATATATGCGTAAGAAGTGAATATATATGTAAGAACTGAATATATATGTGTAAGAACTGAATATATATGTGTAAGAACTGAATATATATGTGTAAGAACTGAATAAATATGTTTAAGAACTGAATATATATGTGTAAGAACTGAATATATATGCGTAAGTACTGAATATATATGTGTAAGAACTGAATATATATGTGTAAGAACTGAATTTATATGTGTAAGACCTGAATATATATGCGTAAGAACTGAATATATATGCGTAAGAACTGAATATATATGTGTGAGAACTGAATATATATGCCTAAGAACTGAACATATATGCGTAAGAACTGAATATATATGCGTAAGAACTGAATATATATGTGTTAGAACTGAATATATATGTGTAAGAACTGAATATATATGCGTAAGAACTGAATATTTAAGTGTAAGAACTGAATTTATATGTGTAAGAACTGAATATATATGCGTAAGAACTGAATATATATGTGTAAGAACTGAATATATATGCGTAAGAACTGAATATATATGTGTAAGAACTGAATATATATGTGTAAGAACTGAATATATATGCGTAAGAACTGAATATATATTCGTAAG
Source organism: Cyrtodaria siliqua (assembly GCA_037043455.1). Classification (NCBI taxonomy): domain Eukaryota; kingdom Metazoa; phylum Mollusca; class Bivalvia; order Adapedonta; family Hiatellidae; genus Cyrtodaria; species Cyrtodaria siliqua. The sequence goes on from JAWPHD010018569.1 coordinate 37,291, forward strand.
AACTGAATATATATGCGTAAGAACTGAATATATATACATAAGAACTGAATATATATGTGTAAGAACTGAATATATATGTGTAAGAACTGAATATATATGTGTAAGAACTGAATATATATGTGTAAGAACTGAATATATATGCATAAGAACTATACATATATGCGTAAGAACTATATACATATGCGTAAGAAGTGAATTCATGTTTAAGAACTGAATATATATGTGTAACAACTGAATATATATGTGTAAGAACTGAACATATATGCGTAAGAACTGAATATATATGCGTAAGAAGTGAATATATATGTGTAAGAACTGAATATATATGCGTAAGAACTGAATATATATGCGTAAAAACTGAATATATATGCGCAGTAAACTAAATATATATGTGTTAGAACTGAATATATATGCGTAAGTACTGAATATATATGCGTAAGAACTGAATATATATTCGTTAGAACTGAATATATATGCGTAAGAACTGAATATATAAGTGTAAGAACTGAATATATATGCGTAAGAACTGAATATATATGCATAAGAGCTGAATATATATGCGTAAGAACTAAATATATATGTGTTAGAACTGAATATATATGCGTAAGAACTGAATATATATTCGTTAGAACTGAATATGTATGAGTAAGAACTGAATATATATACATAAGAACTGAACATATATGCGTAAGAATTGAATATATAAGCGTAAGAAGTGAATATATATGTAAGAACTGAATATATATGTGTAAGAACTGAATATATATGTGTAAGAACTGAATATATATGCGTAAGAAGTGAATATATGTGTAAGAACTGAATATATATGTGTAAGAACTGAATATATATGTGTAAGAACTGAATATATATTCGTGAGAACTGAATATATATGCGTAAGAACTGAATATATATGCATAAGAACTGAATATATATGCGTTAGAACTGAATATATATGCGTAAGAACTGAATATATATGTGTAAGAACAGAATATATATGCGTAAGAACTGAATATATATGTGTAAGAATTGAATATATATGTGTAAGAACTGAATATATATGTGTAAGAACTGAATATATATGCGTAAGAACTGAATATATATGCGTAAGAACTGAATATATATGCATAAGAACTGAATATATATGTGTAAGAACTGAATATATGTGTAAGAACTGAATATATATGTGTAAGAACTGAATATATATGTGTAAGAACTGAATATATATGCGTAAGAACTGAATATATATGCGTAAGAAGTGAATATATGTGTAAGAACTGAATATATATGTGTAACAACTGAATATATATGTGTAAGAACTGAATATATATGCGTAAGAACTGAATATATATGCGTAAGAAGTGAATATATATGTGTAAGAACTGATAATATATGCGTAAGAACTGAATATATATGTGTAAGAACTGAATATATATGTGTAAGAACTGAATATATATGTTTAAGAACTGAATATATATGCTTAAGAACTGAATATATATGCGTAACAACTGAATATATATGTGTAAGAACTGAATATATATGCGTAAGTACTGAATATATATGCGTAAGAACTGAAGATATAAGTGTAAGAACTGAATATATATGTGTAAGAACTGAATATATATGCGTAAGAACTGAATATATATGTGTAAGAACTGAATATATATGTGTAAGAACTGAATATATATGTTTAAGAACTGAATATATATGCGTAAGAAGTGAATATATATGTGTAAGAACTAAATATATGTGTAAGCACTGAATAGATATGTGTAAGAACTGAATATATATGTGTAAGACCTGAATATATATGCGTAAGAACTGAATATATATGCGTAAGAACTGAATATTTATGTGTAAGAACTGAATATATATGCATATGAACTGAACATATATGCGTAAGAACTGAATATATATGCGTAAGAACTGAATATATATGCATAAGAACTGAATATATATGTATAAGAACTGAATATATATGTGTAAGAACTGAATATATATGTGTAAGAACTGAATATATATGTGTAAG
>JAWPHD010018570.1:0-39315 GCA_037043455.1 Cyrtodaria siliqua
TTTCAACAGAGATGACCACGTCAGACATGCCACTGGCACTCTATGGCACGCAAAATGATACTCGTTGACTATTTTATGTCCAATGGACGTAATTCGTTTACGGGTAAATAGAAAAAATAGAGATAACGTTGCTCTTTCTTGCGCTGAATTCTGAGTGTCCCAAATGGTTATTATTTATAAAGTATTACGTATAGAATATGTACATTATTACAGGCGTGTTGTAACTGGTTGTTACTATGATAATTGTTATGATTATTGCAGCAAACCTGTACCAAAACAACAACGTTAATCTCTTACCAAGTGAGCCAGAAGTTGCATGTACAACGCCATGACACGGAACAATGAGTTTCACCGTAAGTTTTTCATTTGTATACGTACTTTCAACAGAGATGACCACGTCAGAAATGCCACTGGCAGTCTATGCCACGCAAAACGATACTCGTTGACATTTTATGTCAAGGACGTAATTCGTTTACGGGTAAAATAGAAAAAATAGAGATAACGTTGCTCTTTCTGCGATCTGAGTGTTCCAAATGGTTATTATTTATAAAGGTATTACGTATAGAATATGTACATTATTATCTGGCGTGATGTAATGGTTGTTACTATGATAATTGATATGATTATTGCAGCAAACTGTATCAAGACACAACGTTAATCTCTTACCAAGTGAGCCCAGAAGTTGCATGTACAAGCCATGACACGGCAACAATGAGTTTCACCGTAAGTTTTTCATTTGTATCACGTACTTTCAACAGAGAATGACCACGTCAAGAAATGCCCAACTGGCAGTCTATGGCTATCAAAATGATACTCGTTGACATTTTATGTCCAAGGACGTATTCGTTTACGGGTAAATAGAACAAATAGAGATAACGTTGCTCTTTCTGCGATCTTAGTGTCCAAATGGTTATTATTTATAAAGGTTAATTACGTATAGAATATGTACATTATTATCTGGCGTGTTGTAATGGGTTGTTACTATGATAATTGATATGATTATTGCAGCAAACCTGTATCAAGACCACAACGTTAATCTCTTACCAAGTGAGCCCCCAGAAGTTGCATGTACAAGCCATGACACGGCCACAATGAGTTTCACCGTAAGTTTTCATTTGTTATACGTACTTTCAACAGAGATGACCACGTCAGAAATGCACTGGCACTCTATGGCACGCAAAATGATACTCGTTGACCATTTATGTCCAAGGGACGTAATTCGTTTACGGTGAAAATAGAAAAAATAGAAAAAACGTTGCTCTTTCTGCGATCTGAGTGTCCAAATGGTTATTATTTATAAAGGTATTACGTATAGAATATGTACATTATTATCTGGCGTGTTGTAAATGGTTGTTACTATGATACATTGTTATGATTATTGCAGCAAACCTGTATCAAGACACAACCGTTAATCTCTTACCAAGTGAGCCCAGAAGTTGCATGTACAACGCCATGACACGGCAACAATGAGTTTCACCGTAAGTTTTTACTTTGTATACGTACTTTCAACAGAGATGACCACGTCAGAACATGCCACTGGCACTCTATGGCACGCAAAATGAATACTCCGTTGACATTTTATGTCCAAGGGATGTAATTCGTTTACGGGTAAATAGAAAAATAGAGATAACGTTGCTCTTTCCTGCGATCTGAGTGTCAAATGGTTATCTATTTATAAAGGTATTACTTATAGAATATGTATATTATTATCTGGCGTGTTGTAATGGTTGTTACTATGATACTTGTCTATGATTATTGCAGCAAACCTGTATCAGGACACAACGTTAATCTCTTACCAAGTGAGCCAGAAGTTGGATGTACAAGCCATGACACAGGCAACAATTCCACCGTAAGTTTTTCATTTGTATACGTACTTTCAACAGAGATTGACCACGACAGAAAATGCCACTGGCCACTCTATGGCACGCAAAATGATACTCGTCGACATTTTATGTCCAAGGGACGTAACTCGTTTACGGGTAATAATAGAAAAATAGAGATAACGTTGCCTCTTTCTCGCGATCTGAGTGGTCCAAAGGTTTAATATTTATAAAGGTATACGTAAAGAATATGTACATTAATTATATGGCGTGTTGTACTAGGTTGTTACTATGATACTTGTTATGATTATTGCAGCAAACCTGTATCAAGACACAACGTTAATCTCTTACCAAGTGAGCCCAGAAGTTGCATGTACAAGCCATGACACGGCAACAATGAGTTTCACCGTAAGTTTTTCATTGTATATGTACCTTTCAACAGAGATGACCACGTCAGAAATGCCACTGGCACTCTATGGCACGCAAAATGATTACTCGTTGACATTTTATGTCCAAGGGACGTAATTCGTTTACGGGTAAATAGAAAAAATAGAGATAACGTTGCTCTTTCTGCGAACTGAGTGTCAAAATAGTTATTATTTATAAAGGTATTACGTATAGAATATGTACATTATTATCTGGCGTGTTGTAATGTTGATACTATGATAATTGTTATGATTATTGCAGCAAACCTGTATCAAGACACAACGTTAATCTCTTACCAAGTGAGCCCAGAAGTTGCATGTACAAGCCATGACACGGCAACATTGAGTTTCACCGTAAGTTTTTCATTTGTATACGTAACTTTCAACAGAGATGACCACGTCAGAAATGCCACTGGCAGTCTATGGCACGCAAAATGATACTCGTTGACATTTATGTCAAGGGGACGTAATTCGTTTACGGGTAAATAGAAACAATAGAGATAACGTTGCTCTTTCTGCGATCTGAGTGTCCAAATGGTTATTATTTATAAAGGTATTACGTATAGAATATGTACATTATTATCTGTCGTGTTGTAATGGTTGTTACTATGATAAGTGTTATGATTATTGCAGCTAACATGTATCAAGACACAACGTTAATCTTATCAAGTGAGCCCAGAAGTTGCATATACAAGCATGACATGCCAACAATGAGTTCCATCGTAAGGTTTTTCATATGTACACGTACTTTAAACAGAGATGCACAGGTCAGAAATCCACTGGCACACTATGGCACGCAGAATGATATTTGTTGACATTTGATGTCCAAGGGACGTAATCCGTGTACGGGGAAATAGAAGAAATAAAGATAACGTGGCTTTTTCTGCGATCTGAGTGTCCAAATGGTTATTATTTATAAAGGTATTACGTATAGAATATGTACATTATTATCTGGCGTGTTGTAATGGTTGTTACTATGATAATTGTTATGATTATTGCAGCAAACCTGTATCAAGACACAACGTTAATCTCTTACCAAGTGAGCCCAGAAGTTGCATGTACAAGCCATGACACGGCAACAATGAGTTTCACCGTAAGTTTTTCATTTGTATACGTACTTTCAACAGAGATGACCACGTCAGAAATGCCACTGGCACTCTATGGCACGCAAAATGATACTCGTTGACATTTTATGTCCAAGGGACGTAACTCGTTTACGGGTAAATAGAAAAAATAGAGATAACGTTGCTCTTTCTGCGATCTGAGTGTCCAAATGGTTATTATTTATAAAGGTATTACGTATAGAATATGTACATTATTATCTGGCGTGTTGTAATGGTTGATACTATGATAATTGTTATGATTATTGCAGCAAACCTGTATCAAGACACAACGTTAATCTCTTACCAAGTGAGCCCAGAAGTTGCATGTACAAGCCATGACACGGCAACAATGAGTTTCACCGTAAGTTTTTCATTTGTATACGTACTTTCAACAGAGATGACCACGTCAGAAATGCCACTGGCAGTCTATGGCACGCAAAATGATACTCGTTGACATTTTATGTCCAAGGGACGTAATTCGTTTACGGGTAAATAGAAAAAATAGAGATAACGTTGCTCTTTCTGCGATCTGAGTGTCCAAATGGTTATTATTTATAAAGGTATTACGTATAGAATATGTACATTATTATCTGGCGTGTTGTAATGGTTGTTACTATGATACTTGTTATGATTATTGCAGCAAACCTGTATCAAGACACAACGTTAATCTCTTACCAAGTGAGCCCAGAAGTCGCATGTACAAGCCATGACAAGGCAACAATGAGTTTCACCGTAAGTTTTTCATTTGTATACGTACTTTCAACAGAGATGACCACGTCAGAAATGCCACTGGCAGTCTATGGCACGCAAAATGATACTCGTTGACATTTTATGTCCAAGGGACGTAATTCGTTTACGGGTAAATAGAAAAAATAGAGATAACGTTGCTCTTTCTGCGATCTGAGTGTCCAAATGGTTATTATTTATAAAGGTATTACGTATAGAATATGTACATTATTATCTGGCGTGTTGTAATGGTTGTTACTATGATAATTGTTATGATTATTGCAGCAAACCTGTATCAAGACACAACGTTAATCTCTTACCAAGTGAGCCCAGAAGTTGCATGTACAAGCCATGACACGGCAACAATGAGTTTCACCGTAAGTTTTTCATTTGTATACGTACTTTCAACAGAGATGACCACGTCAGAAATGCCACTGGCAGTCTATGCCACGCAAAATGATACTCGTTGACATTTTATGTCCAAGGGACGTAATTCGTTTACGGGTAAATAGAAAAAATAGAGATAACGTTGCTCTTTCTGCGATCTGAGTGTCAAAATAGTTATTATTTATAAAGGTATTACGTATAGAATATGTACATTATTATCTGGCGTGTTGTAATGGTTGATACTATGATAATTGTTATGATTATTGCAGCAAACCTGTATCAAGACACAACGTTAATCTCTTACCAAGTGAGCCCAGAAGTTGCATGTACAAGCCATGACACGGCAACAATGAGTTTCACCGTAAGTTTTTCATTTGTATACGTACTTTCAACAGAGATGACCACGTCAGAAATGCCACTGGCAGTCTATGGCACGCAAAATGATACTCGTTGACATTTTATGTCCAAGGGACGTAATTCGTTTACGGGTAAATAGAAACAATAGAGATAACGTTGCTCTTTCTGCGATCTGAGTGTCCAAATGGTTATTATTTATAAAGGTATTACGTATAGAATATGTACATTATTATCTGTCGTGTTGTAATGGTTGTTACTATGATAAGTGTTATGATTATTGCAGCTAACATGTATCAAGACACAACGTTAATCTTATCAAGTGAGCCCAGAAGTTGCATATACAAGCCATGACATGCCAACAATGAGTTCCATCGTAAGTTTTTCATATGTACACGTACTTTAAACAGAGATGCACAGGTCAGAAATGCCACTGGCACACTATGGCACGCAGAATGATATTTGTTGACATTTGATGTCCAAGGGACGTAATCCGTGTACGGGGAAATAGAAGAAATAAAGATAACGTGGCTTTTTCTGCGATCTGAGTGTCCAAATGGTTATTATTTATAAAGGTATTACGTATAGAATATGTACATTATTATCTGGCGTGTTGTAATGGTTGTTACTATGATAATTGTTATGATTATTGCAGCAAACCTGTATCAAGACACAACGTTAATCTCTTACCAAGTGAGCCCAGAAGTTGCATGTACAAGCCATGACACGGCAACAATGAGTTTCACAGGAAGTTTTTAATTTGTATACGTACTTTTAACAGAGATGACCACGTCAGAAATGCCACTGGCACTCTATGGCACGCAAAATGATACTCGTTGACATTTTATGTCCAATGGACGTAATTCGTTTACGGGTAAATAGAAAAAATAGAGATAACGTTGCTCTTTCTGCGATCTGAGTGTCCAAATGGTTATTATTTATAAAGGTATTACGTATAGAATATGTACATTATTATCTGGCGTGTTGTAATGGTTGTTACTATGATAATTGTTATGATTATTGCAGCAAACCTGTACCAAAACACAACGTTAATCTCTTACCAAGTGAGCCCAGAAGTTGCATGTACAAGCCATGACACGGCAACAATGAGTTTCACCGTAAGTTTTTCATTTGTATACGTACTTTCAACAGAGATGACCACGTCAGAAATGCCACTGGCAGTCTATGCCACGCAAAACGATACTCGTTGACATTTTATGTCCAAGGGACGTAATTCGTTTACGGGTAAATAGAAAAAATAGAGATAACGTTGCTCTTTCTGCGATCTGAGTGTCCAAATGGTTATTATTTATAAAGGTATTACGTATAGAATATGTACATTATTATCTGGCGTGTTGTAATGGTTGTTACTATGATAATTGTTATGATTATTGCAGCAAACCTGTATCAAGACACAACGTTAATCTCTTACCAAGTGAGCCCAGAAGTTGCATGTACAAGCCATGACACGGCAACAATGAGTTTCACCGTAAGTTTTTCATTTGTATACGTACTTTCAACAGAGATGACCACGTCAGAAATGCCACTGGCACTCTATGGCTATCAAAATGATACTCGTTGACATTTTATGTCCAAGGGACGTAATTCGTTTACGGGTAAATAGAAAAAATAGAGATAACGTTGCTCTTTCTGCGATCTTAGTGTCCAAATGGTTATTATTTATAAAGGTATTACGTATAGAATATGTACATTATTATCTGGCGTGTTGTAATGGTTGTTACTATGATAATTGATATGATTATTGCAGCAAACCTGTATCAAGACACAACGTTAATCTCTTACCAAGTGAGCCCAGAAGTTGCATGTACAAGCCATGACACGGCAACAATGAGTTTCACCGTAGGTTTTTCATTTGTATACGTACTTTCAACAGAGATAACCACGTCAGAAATGCCACTGGCAGTCTATGGCACGCAAAATGATACTCGTTGACATTTTATGTCCAAGGGACGTAATTCGTTTACGGGTAAATAGAAAAAATAGAGATAACGTTGCTCTTTCTGCGATCTGAGTGTCCAAATGGTTATTATTTATAAAGGTATTACGTATAGAATATGTACATTATTATCTGGCGTGTTGTAATGGTTGTTACTATGATAATTGTTATGAGTATTGCAGCAAACCTGTATCAAGACACAACGTAATCTCTTACCAAGTGAGCCCAGAAGTTGCATGTACAAGCCATGACACGGCAACAATGAGTTTCACCGTAAGTTTTTCATTTGTATACGTACTTTCAACAGAGATGACCACGTCAGAAATGCCACTGGCACTCTATGGCACGCAAAATGATACTCGTTGACATTTTATGTCCAAGGGACGTAATTCGTTTACGGGTAAATAGAACAAATAGAGATAACGTTGCTCTTTCTGCGATCTGAGTGTCCAAATGGTTATTATTTATAAAGGTATTACGTATAGAATATGTACATTATTATCTGGCGTGTTGTAATGGTTGTAACTATGATACTTGTTATGATTATTGCAGCAAACCTGTATCAAGACACAACGTTAATCTCTTACCAAGTGAGCACAGAAGTTGCATGTACAAGCCATGACACGGCAACAATGAGTTTCACCGTAAGTTTTTCATTTGTATACGTACTTTCAACAGAGATGACCACGTCAGAAATGCCACTGGCACTCTATGGCACGCAAAATGATACTCGTTGACATTTTATGTCTAAGGGACGTACTTTGTTTACGGGTAAATAGAAAAAATAGAGATAACGTTGCTCTTTCTGCGATCTGAGTGTCCAAATGGTTATTATTTATAAAGGTATTACGTATAGAATATGTACATTATTATCTGGCGTGTTGTAATGGTTGTTTCTATGATACTTGTTTTGATTATTGCAGCAAACCTGTATCAAGACACAACGTTAATCTCTTACCAAGTGAGCCCAGAAGTTGCATGTACAAGCCATGACACGGCAACAATGAGTTTCACCGTAAGTTTTTCATTTGTATACGTACTTTCAACAGAGATGACCACGTCAGAAATGCCACTGGCACTCTATGGCACGCAAAATGATACTCGTTGACATTTTATGTCCAAGGGACGTAATTCGTTTACGGGTAAATAGAAAAAATAGAAATAACGTTGCTCTTTCTGCGATCTGAGTGTCCAAATGGTTATTATTTATAAAGGTATTACGTATAGAATATGTACATTATTATCTGGCGTGTTGTAATGGTTGTTACTATGATACTTGTTATGATTATTGCAGCAAACCTGTATCAAGACACAACGTTAATCTCTTACCAAGTGAGCCCAGAAGTTGGATGTACAAGCCATGACACGGCAACAATTCCACCGTAAGTTTTTCATTTGTATACGTACTTTCAACAGAGATGACCACGTCAGAAATGCCACTGGCACTCTATGGCACGCAAAATGATACTCGTTGACATTTTATGTCCAAGGGACGTAACTCGTTTACGGGTAAATAGAAAAAATAGAGATAACGTTGCTCTTTCTGCGATCTGAGTGTCCAAATGGTTATTATTTATAAAGGTATTACGTAAAGAATATGTACATTATTATATGGCGTGTTGTAATGGTTGTTACTATGATACTTGTTATGATTATTGCAGCAAACCTGTATCAAGACACAACGTTAATCTCTTACCAAGTGAGCCCAGAAGTTGCATGTACAAGCCATGACACGGCAACAATGAGTTTCACCGTAAGTTTTTCATTTGTATACGTACTTTCAACAGAGATGACCACGTCAGAAATGCCACTGGCACTCTATGGCACGCAAAATGATACTCGTTGACATTTTATGTCCAAGGGACGTAATTCGTTTACGGGTAAATAGAAAAAATAGAGATAACGTTGCTCTTTCTGCGATCTGAGTGTCCAAACGGTTATTATTTATAAAGGTATTACGTATAGAATATGTACATTATTATCTGGCGTGTTGTAATGGTTGTTACTATGATACTTGTTATGATTATTGCAGCAAACCTGTATCAAGACACAACGTTAATCTCTTACCAAGTGAGCCCAGAAGTTGCATGTACAAGCCATGACACGGCAACAATGAGTTTCACCGTAAGTTTTTCATTTGTATACGTACTTTCAACAGAGATGACCACGTCCGAAATGCCACTGGCACTCTATGGCACGCAAAATGATACTCGTTGACATTTTATGTCCAAGGGACGTAATTCGTTTACGGGTAAATAGACAAAATAGAGATAACGTTGCTCTTTCTGCGATCTGAGTGTCCAAATGGTTATTATTTATAAAGGTATTACGTAGAGAATATGTACATTATTATCTGGCGTGTTGTAATGGTTGTTACTATGATACTTGTTATGATAATTGCAGCAAACCTGTATCAAGACACAACGTTAATCTCTTACCAAGTGAGCCCAGAAGTTGCATGTACAAGCCATGACACGGCAACAATGAGTTTCACCGTAAGTTTTTCATTTGTATACGTACTTTCAACAGAGATGACCACGTCAGAAATGCCACTTGCACTCTATGGCACGCAAAATGATGCTCGTTGACATTTTATGTCCAAGGGACGTAATTCGTTTACGGGTAAATAGAAAAAAATAGAGATAACGTTGCTCTTTCTGCGATCTGAGTGTCCAAATGGTTATTATTTATAAAGGTATTACGTATAGAATATGTACATTATTATCTGGCGTGTTGTAATGGTTGTTACTATGATACTTGTTATGATTATTGCAGCAAACCTGTATCAAGACACAACGTTAATCTCTTACCAAGTGAGCCCAGAAGTTGCATGTACAAGCCATGACACGGCAACAATGAGTTTCACCGTAAGTTTTTCATTTGTATACGTACTTTCAACAGAGATGACCACGTCAGAAATGCCACTGGCACTCTATGGCACGCAAAATGATACTCGTTGACATTTTATGTCCAAGGGACGTAATTCGTTTACGGGTAAAAAGAAAAAAATAGAGATAACGTTGCTCTTTCTGCGATCTGAGTGTCCAAATGGTTATTATTTATAAAGGTATTACGTATAGAATATGTACATTATTATCTGGCGTGTTGTAATGGTTGTTACTATGATACTTGTTATGATTATTGCAGCAAACCTGTATCAAGACACAACGTTAATCTCTTACCAAGTGAGCCCAGAAGTTGCATGTACACGCCATGACACGGCAACAATGAGTTTCACCGTAAGTTTTCCATTTGTATACGTACTTTCAACAGAGATGACCACGTCAGAAATGCCACTGGCACTCTATGGCACGCAAAATGATACTCGTTGACATTTTATGTCCAAGGGACGTAATTCGTTTACGGGTAGATAGAAAAAATAGAGATAACGTTGCTCTTTCTGCGATCTGAGTGTCCAAATGGTTATTATTTATAAAGGTATTACGTAAAGAATATGTACTTTATTATCTGGCGTGTTGTAATGGTTGTTACTATGATACTTGTTATGATTATTGCAGCAAACCTGTATCAAGACACAACGTTAATCTCTTACCAAGTGAGCCCAGAAGTTGCATGTACAAGCCATGACACGGCAACAATGAGTTTCACCGTAAGTTTTTCATTTGTATACGTACTTTCAACAGAGATGACCACGTCAGAAATGCCACTGGCACTCTATGGCACGCAAAATGATACTCGTTGACATTTTATGTCCAAGGGACGTAATTCGTTTACGGGTAAATAGAAAAAATAGAGATAACGTTGCTCTTTCTGCGATCTGAGTGTCCAAATGGTTATTATTTATAAAGGTATTACGTATAGAATATGTACATTATTATCTGGCGTGTTGTAATGGTTGTTACTATGATACTTGTTATGATTATTGCAGCAAACCTGTATCAAGACAAAACGTTAATCTCTTACCAAGTGAGCCCAGAAGTTGCATGTACAAGCCATGACACGGCAACAATGAGTTTCACCGTAAGTTTTTCATTTGTATACGTACTTTCAACAGAGATGACCACGTCAGAAATGCCACTGGCACTCTATGGCACGCAAAATGATGCTCGTTGACATTTTATGTCCAAGGGACGTAATTCGTTTACGGGTAAATAGAAAAAATAGAGATAACGTTGCTCTTTCTGCGATCTGAGTGTCCAAATGGTTATTATTTATAAAGGTATTACGTATAGAATATGTACATTATTATCTGGCGTGTTGTAATGGTTGTTACTATGATACTTGTTATGATTATTGCAGCAAACCTGTATCAAGACACAACGTTAATCTCTTACCAAGTGAGCCCAGAAGTTGCATGTACAAGCCATGACACGGCAACAATGAGTTTCACCGTAAGTTTTTCATTTGTATACGTACTTTCAACAGAGATGACCACGTCAGAAATGCCACTTGCACTCTATGGCACGCAAAATGATGCTCGTTGACATTTTATGTCCAAGGGACGTAATTCGTTTACGGGTAAATAGAAAAAAATAGAGATAACGTTGCTCTTTCTGCGATCTGAGTGTCCAAACGGTTATTATTTATAAAGGTATTACGTATAGAATATGTACATTATTATCTGGCGTGTTGTAATGGTTGTTACTATGATACTTGTTATGATTATTGCAGCAAACCTGTATCAAGACACAACGTTAATCTCTTACCAAGTGAGCCCAGAAGTTGCATGTACAAGCCATGACACGGCAACAATGAGTTTCACCGTAAGTTTTTCATTTGTATACGTACTTTCAACAGAGATGACCACGTCCGAAATGCCACTGGCACTCTATGGCACGCAAAATGATACTCGTTGACATTTTATGTCCAAGGGACGTAATTCGTTTACGGGTAAATAGACAAAATAGAGATAACGTTGCTCTTTCTGCGATCTGAGTGTCCAAATGGTTATTATTTATAAAGGTATTACGTAGAGAATATGTACATTATTATCTGGCGTGTTGTAATGGTTGTTACTATGATACTTGTTATGATAATTGCAGCAAACCTGTATCAAGACACAACGTTAATCTCTTACCAAGTGAGCCCAGAAGTTGCATGTACAAGCCATGACACGGCAACAATGAGTTTCACCGTAAGTTTTTCATTTGTATACGTACTTTCAACAGAGATGACCACGTCAGAAATGCCACTTGCACTCTATGGCACGCAAAATGATGCTCGTTGACATTTTATGTCCAAGGGACGTAATTCGTTTACGGGTAAATAGAAAAAAATAGAGATAACGTTGCTCTTTCTGCGATCTGAGTGTCCAAATGGTTATTATTTATAAAGGTATTACGTATAGAATATGTACATTATTATCTGGCGTGTTGTAATGGTTGTTACTATGATACTTGTTATGATTATTGCAGCAAACCTGTATCAAGACACAACGTTAATCTCTTACCAAGTGAGCCCAGAAGTTGCATGTACAAGCCATGACACGGCAACAATGAGTTTCACCGTAAGTTTTTCATTTGTATACGTACTTTCAACAGAGATGACCACGTCAGAAATGCCACTGGCACTCTATGGCACGCAAAATGATACTCGTTGACATTTTATGTCCAAGGGACGTAATTCGTTTACGGGTAAAAAGAAAAAAATAGAGATAACGTTGCTCTTTCTGCGATCTGAGTGTCCAAATGGTTATTATTTATAAAGGTATTACGTATAGAATATGTACATTATTATCTGGCGTGTTGTAATGGTTGTTACTATGATACTTGTTATGATTATTGCAGCAAACCTGTATCAAGACACAACGTAATCTCTTACCAAGTGAGCCCAGAAGTTGCATGTACACGCATGACACGGCAACAATGAGTTTCACCGTAAGTTTTCCATTTGTATACGTACTTTCAACAGAGATGACCACGTCAGAAATGCCACTGGCACTCTATGGCACGCAAAATGATACTCGTTGACATTTTATGTCCAAGGGACGTAATTCGTTTTACGGGTAGATAGAAAAAATAGAGATAACGTTGCTCTTTCTGCGATCTGAGTGTCCAAATGGTTATTATTTATAAAGGTATTACGTAAAGAATATGTACTTTATTATCTGGCGTGTTGTAATGGTTGTTACTATGATACTTGTTATGATTATTGCAGCAAACCTGTATCAAGACACAACGTTAATCTCTTACCAAGTGAGCCCAGAAGTTGCATGTACAAGCCATGACACGGCAACAATGAGTTTCACCGTAAGTTTTTCATTTGTATACGTACTTTCAACAGAGATGACCACGTCAGAAATGCCACTGGCACTCTATGGCACGCAAAATGATACTCGTTGACATTTTATGTCCAAGGGACGTAATTCGTTTACGGGTAAATAGAAAAAATAGAGATAACGTTGCTCTTTCTGCGATCTGAGTGTCCAAATGGTTATTATTTATAAAGGTATTACGTATAGAATATGTACATTATTATCTGGCGTGTTGTAATGGTTGTTACTATGATACTTGTTATGATTATTGCAGCAAACCTGTATCAAGACAAAACGTTAATCTCTTACCAAGTGAGCCAGAAGTTGCATGTACAAGCCATGACACGGCAACAATGAGTTTCACCGTAAGTTTTTCATTTGTATACGTACTTTCAACAGAGATGACCACGTCAGAAATGCCACTGGCACTCTATGGCACGCAAAATGATGCTCGTTGACATTTTATGTCCAAGGACGTAATTCGTTTACGGGTAAATAGAAAAAATAGAGATAACGTTGCTCTTTCTGCGATCTGAGTGTCCAAATGGTTATTATTTATAAAGGTATTACGTATAGAATATGTACATTATTATCTGGCGTGTTGTAATGGTTGTTACTATGATACTTGTTATGATTATTGCAGCAAACCTGTATCAAGACACAACGTTAATCTCTTACCAAGTGAGCCCAGAAGTTGCATGTACAAGCCATGACACGGCAACAATGAGTTTCACCGTAAGTTTTTCATTTGTATACGTACTTTCAACAGAGATGACCACGTCAGAAATGCCACTGGCACTCTATGGCACGCAAAATGATGCTCGTTGACATTTTATGTCCAAGGGACGTAATTCGTTTACGGGTAAATAGAAAAAAATAGAGATAACGTTGCTCTTTCTGCGATCTGAGTGTCCAAATGGTTATTATTTATAAAGGTATTACGTATAGAATATGTACATTATTATCTGGCGTGTTGTAATGGTTGGTACTATGATACTTGTTATGATTATTGCAGCAAACCTGTATCAAGACACAACGTTAATCTCTTACCAAGTGAGCCCAGAAGTTGCATGTACAAGCCATGACACGGCAACAATGAGTTTCACCGTAAGTTTTTCATTTGTATACGTACTTTCAACAGAGATGACCACGTCAGAAATGCCACTGGCACTCTATGGCACGCAAAATGATACTCGTTGACATTTTATGTCCAAGGGACGTAATTCGTTTACGGGTAAATAGAAAAAATAGAGATAACGTTGCTCTTTCTGCGATCTGAGTGTCCAAATGGTTATTATTTATAAAGGTATTACGTAAAGAATATGTACATTATTATCTGGCGTGTTGTAATGGTTGTTACTATGATACTTGTTATGATTATTGCAGCAAACCTGTATCAAGACACAACGTTAATCTCTTACCAAGTGAGCCCAGAAGTTGCATGTACAAGCCATGACACGGCAACAATGAGTTTCACCCTAAGTTTTTCATTTGTATACGTACTTTCAACAGAGATGACCACGTCAGAAATGCCACTGGCACTCTATGGCACGCAAAATGATACTCGTTGACATTTTATGTCCAAGGGACGTATTTCGTTTACGGGTAAATAGAAAAAATAGAGATAACGTTGCTCTTTCTGCGATCTGAGTGTCCAAATGGTTATTATTTATAAAGGTATTACGTATAGAATATGTACATTATTATCTGGCGTGTTGTAATGGTTGTTACTATGATACTTGTTATGATTATTGCAGCAAACCTGTATCAAGACACAACGTTAATCTCTTACCAAGTGAGCCCAGAAGTTGCATGTACAAGCCATGACAAGCCAACAATGAGTTTCACCGTAAGTTTTTCATTTGTATACGTACTTTCAACAGAGATGACCACGTCAGAAATGCCACTGGCACTCTATGGCACGCAAAATGATACTCGTTGACATTTTATGTCCAAGGGACGTAATTCGTTTACGGGTAAATAGAAAAAATAGAGATAACGTTGCTCTTTCGGCGATCTGAGTGTCCAAATGGTTATTATTTATAAAGGTATTACGTATAGAATATGTACATTATTATCTGGCGTGTTGTAATTGTTGTTACTATGATACTTGTTATGATTATTGCAGCAAACCTGTATCAAGACACAACGTTAATCTCTTACCAAGTGAGCCCAGAAGTTGCATGTACAAGCCATGACACGGCAACAATGAGTTTCACCGTAAGTTTTTCATTTGTATACGTACTTTCAACAGAGATGACCACGTCAGAAATGCCACTGGCACTCTATGGCACGCAAAATGATACTCGTTGACATTTTATGTCCAAGGGACGTAATTCGTTTACGGGTAAATAGAAAAAATAGAGATAACGTTGCTCTTTCTGCGATCTGAGTGTCCAAATGGTTATTATTTATAAAGGTATTACGTATAGAATATGTACATTATTATCTGGCGTGTTGTAATGGTTGTTACTATGATACTTGTTATGATTATTGCAGCAAACCTGTATCAAGACACAACGTTAATCTCTTACCAAGTGAGCCCAGAAGTTGCATGTACAAGCCATGACAAGCCAACAATGAGTTTCACCGTAAGTTTTTCATTTGTATACGTACTTTCAACAGAGATGACCACGTCAGAAATGCCACTGGCACTCTATGGCACGCAAAATGATACTCGTTGACATTTTATGTCCAAGGGACGTAATTCGTTTACGGGTAAATAGAAAAAATAGAGATAACGTTGCTCTTTCGGCGATCTGAGTGTCCAAATGGTTATTATTTATAAAGGTATTACGTATAGAATATGTACATTATTATCTGGCGTGTTGTAATTGTTGTTACTATGATACTTGTTATGATTATTGCAGCAAACCTGTATCAAGACACAACGTTAATCTCTTACCAAGTGAGCCCAGAAGTTGCATGTACAAGCCATGACACGGCAACAATGAGTTTCACCGTAAGTTTTTCATTTGTATACGTACTTTCAACAGAGATGACCACGTCAGAAATGCCACTGGCACTCTACGGCACGCAAAATGATACTCGTTGACATTTTATGTCCAAGGGACGTAATTCGTTTACGGGTAAATAGAAAAAATAGAGATAACGTTGCTCTTTCTGCGATCTGAGTGTCCAAATGGTTATTATTTATAAAGGTATTACGTATAGAATATGTACATTATTATCTGGCGTGTTGTAATGGTTGTTACTATGATACTTGTTATGATTATTGCAGCAAACCTGTATCAAGACAAAACGTTAATCTCTTACCAAGTGAGCCCAGAAGTTGCATGTACAAGCCATGACACGGCAACAATGAGTTTCACCGTAAGTTTTTCATTTGTATACGTACTTTCAACAGAGATGACCACGTCAGAAATGCCACTGGCACTCTATGGCACGCAAAATGATGCTCGTTGACATTTTATGTCCAAGGGACGTAATTCGTTTACGGGTAAATAGAAAAAATAGAGATAACGTTGCTCTTTCTGCGATCTGAGTGTCCAAATGGTTATTATTTATAAAGGTATTACGTATAGAATATGTACATTATTATCTGGCGTGTTGTAATGGTTGTTACTATGATACTTGTTATGATTATTGCAGCAAACCTGTATCAAGACACAACGTTAATCTCTTACCAAGTGAGCCCAGAAGTTGCATGTACAAGCCATGACACGGCAACAATGAGTTTCACCGTAAGTTTTTCATTTGTATACGTACTTTCAACAGAGATGACCACGTCAGAAATGCCACTGGCACTCTATGGCACGCAAAATGATGCTCGTTGACATTTTATGTCCAAGGGACGTAATTCGTTTACGGGTAAATAGAAAAAAATAGAGATAACGTTGCTCTTTCTGCGATCTGAGTGTCCAAATGGTTATTATTTATAAAGGTATTACGTATAGAATATGTACATTATTATCTGGCGTGTTGTAATGGTTGTTACTATGATACTTGTTATGATTATTGCAGCAAACCTGTATCAAGACACAACGTTAATCTCTTACCAAGTGAGCCCAGAAGTTGCATGTACACGCCATGACACGGCAACAATGAGTTTCACCGTAAGTTTTTCATTTGTATTCGTACTTTCAACAGAGATGACCACGTCAGAAATGCCACTGGCACTCTATGGCACGCAAAATGATACTCGTTGACATTTTATGTCCAAGGGACGTAATTCGTTTACGGGTAAATAGAAAAAATAGAGATAACGTTGCTCTTTCTGCGATCTGAGTGTCCAAATGGTTATTATTTATAAAGGTATTACGTAAAGAATATGTACATTATTATCTGGCGTGTTGTAATGGTTGTTACTATGATACTTGTTATGATTATTGCAGCAAACCTGTATCAAGACACAACGTTAATCTCTTACCAAGTGAGCCCAGAAGTTGCATGTACAAGCCATGACACGGCAACAATGAGTTTCACCGTAAGTTTTTCATTTGTATACGTACTTTCAACAGAGATGACCACGTCAGAAATGCCACTGGCACTCTATGGCACGCAAAATGATACTCGTTGACATTTTATGTCCAAGGGACGTATTTCGTTTACGGGTAAATAGAAAAAATAGAGATAACGTTGCTCTTTCTGCGATCTGAGTGTCCAAATGGTTATTATTTATAAAGGTATTACGTATAGAATATGTACATTATTATCTGGCGTGTTGTAATGGTTGTTACTATGATACTTGTTATGATTATTGCAGCAAACCTGTATCAAGACACAACGTTAATCTCTTACCAAGTGAGCCCAGAAGTTGCATGTACAAGCCATGACAAGCCAACAATGAGTTTCACCGTAAGTTTTTCATTTGTATACGTACTTTCAACAGAGATGACCACGTCAGAAATGCCACTGGCACTCTATGGCACGCAAAATGATACTCGTTGACATTTTATGTCCAAGGGACGTAATTCGTTTACGGGTAAATAGAAAAAATAGAGATAACGTTGCTCTTTCGGCGATCTGAGTGTCCAAATGGTTATTATTTATAAAGGTATTACGTATAGAATATGTACATTATTATCTGGCGTGTTGTAATTGTTGTTACTATGATACTTGTTATGATTATTGCAGCAAACCTGTATCAAGACACAACGTTAATCTCTTACCAAGTGAGCCCAGAAGTTGCATGTACAAGCCATGACACGGCAACAATGAGTTTCACCGTAAGTTTTTCATTTGTATACGTACTTTCAACAGAGATGACCAGGTCAGAAATGCCACTGGCACTCTATGGCACGCAAAATGATACTCGTTGACATTTTATGTCCAAGGGACGTAATTCGTTTACGGGTGAATAGAAAAAATAGAGATAACGTTGCTCTTTCTGCGATCTGAGTGTCCAAATGGTTATTATTTATAAAGGTATTACGTATAGAATATGTACATTATTATCTGGCGTGTTGTAATGGTTGTTACTATGATACTTGTTATGATTATTGCAGCAAACCTGTATCAAGACAAAACGTTAATCTCTTACCAAGTGAGCCCAGAAGTTGCATGTACAAGCCATGACACGGCAACAATGAGTTTCACCGTAAGTTTTTCATTTGTATACGTACTTTCAACAGAGATGACCACGTCAGAAATGCCACTGGCACTCTATGGCACGCAAAATGATGCTCGTTGACATTTTATGTCCAAGGGACGTAATTCGTTTACGGGTAAATAGAAAAAATAGAGATAACGTTGCTCTTTCTGCGATCTGAGTGTCCAAATGGTTATTATTTATAAAGGTATTACGTATAGAATATGTACATTATTATCTGGCGTGTTGTAATGGTTGTTACTATGATACTTGTTATGATTATTGCAGCAAACCTGTATCAAGACACAACGTTAATCTCTTACCAAGTGAGCCCAGAAGTTGCATGTACAAGCCATGACACGGCAACAATGAGTTTCACCGTAAGTTTTTCATTTGTATACGTACTTTCAACAGAGATGACCACGTCAGAAATGCCACTGGCACTCTATGGCACGCAAAATGATGCTCGTTGACATTTTATGTCCAAGGGACGTAATTCGTTTACGGGTAAATAGAAAAAAATAGAGATAACGTTGCTCTTTCTGCGATCTGAGTGTCCAAATGGTTATTATTTATTATTTATAAAGGTATTACGTATAGAATATGTACATTATTATCTGGCGTGTTGTAATGGTTGGTACTATGATACTTGTTATGATTATTGCAGCAAACCTGTATCAAGACACAACGTTAATCTCTTACCAAGTGAGCCCAGAAGTTGCATGTACAAGCCATGACACGGCAACAATGAGTTTCACCGTAAGTTTTTCATTTGTATACGTACTTTCAACAGAGATGACCACGTCATAAATGCCACTGGCAGTCTATGGCACGCAAAATGATACTCGTTGACATTTTATGTCCAAGGGACGTAATTCGTTTACGGGTAAATAGAAAAAATAGAGATAACGTTGCTCTTTCTGCGATCTGAGTGTCCAAATGGTTATTATTTATAAAGGTATTACGTATATAATATGTACATTATTATCTGGCGTGTTGTAATGGTTGTTACTATGATACTTGTTATGATTATTGCAGCAAACCTGTATCAAGACACAACGTTAATCTCTTACCAAGTGAGCCAAGAAGTTGCATGTACAAGCCATGACACGGCAACAATGAGTTTCACCGTAAGTTTTTCATTTGTATACGTACTTTCAACAGAGATGACCACGTCAGAAATGCCACTGGCACTCTATGGCACGCAAAATGATACTCGTTGACATTTTATGTCCAAGGGACGTAATTCGTTTACGGGTAAATAGAAAAAATAGAGATAACGTTGCTCTTTCTGCGATCTGAGTGTCCAAATGGTTATTATTTATAAAGGTATTACGTATAGAATATGTACATTATTATCTGGCGTGTTGTAATGGTTGTTACTATGATACTTGTTATGATTATTGCAGCAAACCTGTATCAAGACACAACGTTAATCTCTTACCAAGTGAGCCCAGAAGTTGGATGTACAAGCCATGACACGGCAACAATGAGTTTCACCGTAAGTTTTTCATTTGTATACGTACTTTCAACAGAAATGACCACAACAGAAATGCCACTGGCACTCTATGGCACGCAAAATGATACTCGTTGACATTTTTTGTCCAAGGGACGTAATTCGTTTACGGGTAAATAAAAAAAATAGAGATAACGTTGCTCTTTCTGCGATCTGCGTGTCCAAATGGTTAAAATTTATAAAGGTATTACGTATAGAATATGTACATTATTATCTGGCGCGTTGTAATGGTTGTTACTATGATACTTGTTATGATTATTGCAGCAAACCTGTATCAAGACACAACGTTAATCTCTTACCAAGTGAGCAAAGAAGTTGCATGTACAAGCCATGACACGGCAACAATGAGTTTCACCTTAAGTTTTTCATTTGTATACGTACTTTCAACAGAGATGACCACATCAGGAATGCCACTGGCACTCTATGGCACGCAACATGATACTCGTTGACATTTTATGTCCAAGGGACGTAATTCGTTTACGGATAAATAGAAAAAATAGAGATAACGTTGCTCTTTCTGCGATCTGAGTGTCCAAATGGTTATTATTTATAAAGGTATTACGTATAGAATATGTACATTATTATCTGGCGTGTTGTAATGGTTGTTACTATGATACTTGTTATGATTATTGCAGCAAACCTGTATCAAGACACAACGTTAATCTCTTACCAAGTGAGCCCATAAGTTGGATGTACAAGCCATGACACGGCAACAATGAGTTTCACCGTAAGTTTTTCATTTGTATACGTACTTTCAACAGAAATGACCACGTCAGAAATGCCACTGGCAGTCTATGGCACGCAAAATGATACTCGTTGACATTTTATGTCCAAGGGACGTAATTCGTTTACGGGTAAATAGAAAAAATAGAGATAACGTTGCTCTTTCTGCGATCTGAGTGTCCAAATGGTTATTATTTATAAAGGTATTACGTATAGAATATGTACATTATTATCTGGCGTGTTGTAATGGTTGTTACTATGATACTTGTTATGATTATTGCAGCAAACCTGTATCAAGACACAACGTTAATCTATTACCAAGTGAGCCCAGAAGTTGCATGTACAAGCCATGACACGGCAACAATGAGTTTCACCGTAAGTTTTTCATTTGTATACGTACTTTCAACAGAGATGACCACGTCAGAAATGCCACTGGCACTCTATGGCACGCAAAATGATACTCGTTGACATTTTATGTCCAAGGGACGTAATTCGTTTACGGGTAAATAGAAAAAATAGAGATAACGTTGCTCTTTCTGCGATCTGAGTGTCCAAATGGTTATTATTTATAAAGGTATTACGTATAGAATATGTACATTATTATCTGGCGTGTTGTAATGGTTGTTACTATGATACTTGTTATGATTATTGCAGCAAACCTGTATCAAGACACAACGTTAATCTCTTACCAAGTGAGCCCAGAAGTTGGATGTACAAGCCATGACACGGCAACAATGAGTTTCACCGTAAGTTTTTCATTTGTATACGTACTTTCAACAGAGATGACCACAACAGAAATGCCACTGGCACTCTATGGCACGCAAAATGATACTCGTTGACATTTTATGTCCAAGGGACGTAATTCGTTTACGGGTAAATAGAAAAAATAGAGATAACGTTGCTCTTTCTGCGATCTGCGTGTCCAAATGGTTATTATTTATAAAGGTATTACGTATAGAATATGTACATTATTATCTGGCGTGTTGTTATGGTTGTTACTATGATACTTGTTATGATTATTGCAGCAAACCTGTATCAAGACACAACGTTAATCTCTTACCAAGTGAGCAAAGAAGTTGCATGTACAAGCCATGACACGGCAACAATGAGTTTCACCTTAAGTTTTTCATTTGTATACGTACTTTCAACAGAGATGACCACATCAGAAATGCCACTGGCACTCTATGGCACGCAACATGATACTCGTTGACATTTTATGTCCAAGGGACGTAATTCGTTTACGGGTAAATAGAAAAAATAGAGATAACGTTGCTCTTTCTGCGATCTGAGTGTCCAAATGGTTATTATTTATAAAGGTATTACGTATAGAATATGTACATTATTATCTGGCGTGTTGTAATGGTTGTTACTATGATACTTGTTATGATTATTGCAGCAAACCTGTATCAAGACACAACGTTAATCTCTTACCAAGTGAGCCCAGAAGTTGCATGTACAAGCCATGACACGGCAACAATGAGTTTCACCGTAAGTTTTTCATTTGTATACGTACTTTCAACAGAAATGACCACGTCAGAAATGCCACTGGCAGTCTATGGCACGCAAAATGATACTCGTTGACATTTTATGTCCAAGGGAAGTAATTCGTTTACGGGTAAATAGAAAAAATAGAGATAACGTTGCTCTTTCTGCGATCTGAGTGTCCAAATGTTTATTATTTATAAAGGTATTACGTATAGAATATGTACATTATTATCTGGCGTGTTGTAATGGTTGTTACTATGATACTTGTTATGATTATTGCAGCAAACCTGTATCAAGACACAACGTTAATCTATTACCAAGTGAGCCCAGAAGTTGCATGTACAAGCCATGACACGGCAACAATGAGTTTCACCGTAAGTTTTTCATTTGTATACGTACTTTCAACAGAGATGACCACGTCAGAAATGCCACTGGCACTCTATGGCACGCAAAATGATACTCGTTGACATTTTATGTCCAAGGGACGTAATTCGTTTACGGGTAAATAGAAAAAATAGAGATAACGTTGCTCTCTCTGCGATCTGAGTGTCCAAATGGTTATTATTTAT
The DNA here is from genome assembly GCA_037043455.1 of Cyrtodaria siliqua. Classification (NCBI taxonomy): domain Eukaryota; kingdom Metazoa; phylum Mollusca; class Bivalvia; order Adapedonta; family Hiatellidae; genus Cyrtodaria; species Cyrtodaria siliqua. The sequence goes on from JAWPHD010018570.1 coordinate 22,831, forward strand.
AAAGGTATTACGTATAGAATGTGTACAATATTATCTGGCGTGTTGTAATGGTTGTTACTATGATACTTGTTATGATTATTGCAGCAAACCTGTATCAAGACACAACGTTAATCTCTTACCAAGTGAGCCCAGAAGTTGCATGTACAAGCCATGACACGGCAACAATGAGTTTCACCGTAAGTTTTTCATTTGTATACGTACTTTTAACAGAGATGACCACGTCAGAAATGTCACTGGCAGTCTATGGCACGCAAAATGATACTCGTTGACATTTTATGTCCAAGGGACGTAATTCGTTTACGTGTAAATAGAAAAAATAGAGATAACGTTGCTCTTTCTGCGATCTGAGTGTCCAAATGGTTATTATTTATAAAGGTATTACGTATAGAATATGTACATTATTATCTGGCGTGTTGTAATGGTTGTTACTATGATACTTGTTATGATTATTGCAGCAAACCTGTATCAAGACAAAACGTTAATCTCTTACCAAGTGAGCCCAGAAGTTTCATGTACAAGCCATGACACGGCAACAATGAGTTTCACCGTAAGTTTTTCATTTGTATACGTACTTTCAACAGAGATGACCACGTCAGAAATGCCACTGGCACTCTATGGCACGGAAAATGATACTCGTTGACATTTTATGTCCAAGGGACGTAATTCGTTTATGGGTAAATAGAAAAAATAGAGATAACGTTGCTCTTTCTGCGATCTGAGTGTCCAAATGGTTATTATTTATAAAGGTATTACGTAAAGAATATGTACATTATTATCTGGCGTGTTGTAATGGTTGTTACTATGATACTTGTTATGATTATTGCAGCAAACCTGTATCAAGACACAACGTTAATCTCTTACCAAGTGAGCCCAGAAGTTGGATGTACAAGCCATGACACGGCAACAATGAGTTTCACCGTAAGTTTTTCATTTGTATACGTACTTTCAACAGAGATGACCACGTCAGAAATGCCACTGGCACTCTATGGCACGCAAAATGATACTCGTTGACATTTTATGTCCAAGGGACGTAATTCGTTTACGGGTAAATAGAAAAAATAGAGATAACGTTGCTCTTTCTGTGATCTGAGTGTCCAAATGGTTATTATTTATAAAGGTATTACGTATAGAATATGTACATTATTATCTGGCGTGTTGTAATGGTTGTTACTATGATACTTGTTATGATTATTGCAGCAAACCTGTATCAAGACACAACGTTAATCTCTTACCAAGTGAGCCCAGAAGTTGCATGTACAAGACATGACACGGCAACAATGAGTTTCACCGTAAGTTTTTCATTTGTATACGTACTTTCAACAGAGATGACCACGTCAGAAATGCCACTGGCACTCTATGGCACGCAAAATGATACTCGTTGAAACTTTTATGTCCAAGGGACGTAATTCGTTTACGGGTAAATAGAAAAAATAGAGATAACGTTGCTCTTTCTGCGATCTGAGTGTCCAAATGGTTATTATTTATAAAGGTATTACGTATATAATATGTACATTATTATCTGGCGTGTTGTAATGGTTGTTACTATGATACTTGTTATGATTATTGCAGCAAACCTGTATCAAGACACAACGTTAATCTCTTACCAAGTGAGACATGAAGTTGCATGTACAAGCCATGACACGGCAACAATGAGTTTCACCTTAAGTTTTTCATTTATATACGTACTTTCAACAGAGATGACCACATCAGAAATGCCACTGGCACTCTATGGCACGCAACATGATACTCGTTGACATTTTATGTCCAAGGGACGTAATTCGTTTACGGGTAAATAGAAAAAATAGAGATAACGTTGCTCTTTCTGCGATCTGAGTGTCCAAATGGTTATTATTTATAAAGGTATTACGTATAGAATATGTACAATATTATCTGGCGTGTTGTAATGGTTGTTACTATGATACTTGTTATGATTATTGCAGCAAACCTGTATCAAGACACAACGTTAATCTCTTACCAAGTGAGCCCAGAAGTTGGATGTACAAGCCATGACACGGCAACAATGAGTTTCACCGTAAGTTTTTCATTTGTATACGTACTTTCAACAGAGATGACCACAACACAAATGCCACTGGCACTCTATGGCACGCAAAATGATACTCGTTGACATTTTATGTCCAAGGGACGTAATTCGTTTACGGGTAAATAGAAAAAATAGAGATAACGTTGCTCTTTCTGCGATCTGCGTGTCCAAATGGTTTTTATTTATAAAGGTATTACGTATAGAATATGTACATTATTATCTGGCGTGTTGTAATGGTTGTTACTATGATACTTGTTATGATTATTGCAGCAAACCTGTATCAAGACACAACGTTAATCTCTTACCAGGTGAGCCCAGAAGTTGCATGTACAAGCCATGACACGGCAACAATGAGTTTCACCGTAAGTTTTTCATTTGTATACGTACTTTCAACAGAGATGACCACGTCAGAAATGCCACTGGCACTCTATGGCACGCAAAATGATACTCGTTGACATTTTATGTCCAAGGGACGTAATTCGTTTACGGGTAAATAGAAAAAATAGAGATAACGTTGCTCTTTCTGCGATCTGAGTGTCCAAATGGTTATTATTTATAAAGGTATTACGTATAGAATATGTACATTATTATCTGGCGTGTTGTAATGGTTGTTACTATGATACTTGTTATGATTATTGCAGCAAACCTGTATCAAGACACAACGTTAATCTCTTACCAAGTGAGCCCAGAAGTTGCATGTACAAGCCATGACACGGCAACAATGAGTTTCACCGTAAGTTTTTCATTTGTATACGTACTTTCAACAGAGATGACCACGTCAGAAATGCCACTGGCACTCTATGGCACGCAAAATGATACTCGTTGACATTTTATGTCCAAGGGACGTAATTCGTTTACGGGTAAATAGAAAAAATAGAGATAACGTTGCTCTTTCTGCGATCTGAGTGTCCAAATGGTTATTATTTATAAAGGTATTACGTAAAGAATATGTACATTATTATCTGGCGTGTTGTAATGGTTGTTACTATGATACTTGTTATGATTATTGCAGCAAACCTGTATCAAGACACAACGTTAATCTCTTACCAAGTGAGCCCAGAAGTTGCATGTACAAGCCATGACACGGCAACAATGAGTTTCACCGTAAGTTTTTCATTTGTATACGTACTTTCAACAGAGATGACCACGTCAGAAATGCCACTGGCACTCTATGGCACGCAAAATGATACTCGTTGACATTTTATGTCCAAGGGACGTAATTCGTTTACGGGTAAATAGAAAAAATAGAGATAACGTTGCTCTTTCTGCGATCTGAGTGTCCAAATGGTTATTATTTATAAAGGTATTACGTACAGAATATGTACATTATTATCTGGCGTGTTGTAATGGTTGTTACTATGATACTTGTTATAATTATTGCAGCAAACCTGTATCAAGACACAACATTAATCTCTTACCAAGTGAGCCCACAAATTGCATGTACAAGCCATGACACGGCAACAATGAGTTTCACCGTAAGTTTTTCATTTGTATACGTACTTTCAACAGAGATGACCACGTCAGAAATGCCACTGACACTCTTTGGCACGCAAAATGATACTCGTTGACATTTTATGTCCAAGGAACGTAATTCGTTTACGGGTAAATAGAAAAAATAGAGATAACGTTGCTCTGTCTGCGATCTGAGTGTCCAAATGGTTATTATTTATAAAGGTATTACGTATAGAATATGTACATTATTATCTGGCGTGTTGTAATGGTTGTAACTATGATACTTGTTATGATTATTGCAGCAAACCTGTATCAAGACACAACGTTAATCTCTTACCAAGTGAGCCCAGAAGTTGCATGTACAAGCCATGACACGGAAACAATGAGTTTCACCGTAAGTTTTTCATTTGTATACGTACTTTCAACAGAGATGACCACGTCAGAAATGCCACTGGCACTCTATGGCACGCAAAATGATACTCGTTGACATTTTATGTCCAAGGGACGTAATTCGTTTACGGGTAAATAGAAAAAATAGAGATAACGTTGCTCTTTCTGCGATCTGAGTGTACAAATGGTTATTATTTATAAAGGTATTACGTATAGATAATGTACATTATTATCTGGCGTGTTGTAATGGTTGTTACTATGATACTTGTTATGATTATTGCAGCAAACCTGTATCAAGACACAACGTTAATCTCTTACCAAGTGAGCCCAGAAGTTGCATGTACAAGCCATGACACGGCAACAATGAGTTTCACCGTAAGTTTTTCATTTGTATACGTACTTTCAACAGAGATGACCACGTCAGAAATGCCACTGGCACTCTATGGCACGCAAAATGATACTCGTTGAAATGTTATGTCCAAGGGACGTAATTCGTTTACGGGTAAATAGAAAAAATAGAGATAACGTTGCTCTTTCTGCGATCTGAGTGTCCAAATGGTTATTATTTATAAAGGTATTACGTAAAGAATATGTACATTATTATCTGGCGTGTTGTAATGGTTGTTACTATGATACTTGTTATGATTATTGCAGCAAACCTGTATCAAGACACAACGTTAATCTCTTACCAAGTGAGCCAAGAAGTTGCATGTACAAGCCATGACACGGCAACAATGAGTTTCACCTTAAGTTTTTCATTTGTATACGTACTTTCAACAGAGATGACCACATCAGAAATGCCACTGGCACTCTATGGCACGCAACATGATACTCGTTGACATTTTATGTCCAAGGGACGTAATTCGTTTACGGGTAAATAGAAAAAATAGAGATAACGTTGCTCTTTCTGCGATCTGAGTGTCCAAATGGTTATTATTTATAAAGGTATTACGTATAGAATATGTACAATATTATCTGGCGTGTTGTAATGGTTGTTACTATGATACTTGTTATGATTATTGCAGCAAACCTGTATCAAGACACAACGTTAATCTCTTACCAAGTGAGCCCAGAAGTTGGATGTACAAGCCATGACACGGCAACAATGAGTTTCACCGTAAGTTTTTCATTTGTATACGTACTTTCAACAGAGATGACCACAACAGAAATGCCACTGGCACTCTATGGCACGCAAAATGATACTCGTTGACATTTTATGTCCAAGGGACGTAATTCGTTTACGGGTAAATAGAAAAAATAGAGATAACGTTGCTCTTTCTGCGATCTGCGTGTCCAAATGGTTATTATTTATAAAGGTATTACGTATAGAATATGTACATTATTATCTGGCGTGTTGTAATGGTTGTTACTATGATACTTGTTATGATTATTGCAGCAAACCTGTATCAAGACACAACGTTAATCTCTTACCAAGTGAGCCCAGAAGTTGCATGTACAAGCCATGACACGGCAACAATGAGTTTCACCGTAAGTTTTTCATTTGTATACGTACTTTCAACAGAGATGACCACGTCAGAAATGCCACTGGCACTCTATGGCACGCAAAATGATACTCGTTGACATTTTATGTCCAAGGGACGTAATTCGTTTACGGGTAAGTAGAAAAAATAGAGATAACGTTGCTCTTTCTACGATCTGAGTGTCCAAATGGTTATTATTTATAAAGGTATTACGTATAGAATATGTACATTATTATCTGGCGTGTTGTAATGGTTGTTACTATGATACTTGTTATGATTATTGCAGCAAACCTGTATCAAGACACAACGTTATCTCTTACCAAGTGAGCCCAGAAGTTGCATGTACAAGCCATGACACGGCAACAATGAGTTTCACCGTAAGTTTTTCATTTGTATACGTACTTTCAACAGAGATGACCACGTCAGAAATGCCACTGGCACTCTATGGCACGCAAAATGATACTCGTTGACATTTTATGTCCAAGGGACGTAATTCGTTTACGGGTAAATAGAAAAAATAGAGATAACGTTGCTCTTTCTGCGATCTGAGTGTCCAAATGGTTATTATTTATAAAGGTATTACGTAAAGAATATGTACATTATTATCTGGCGTGTTGTAATGGTTGTTACTATGATACTTGTTATGATTATTGCAGCAAACCTGTATCAAGACACAACGTTAATCTCTTACCAAGTGAGCCCAGAAGTTGCATGTACAAGCCATGACACGGCAACAATGAGTTTCACCGTAAGTTTTTCATTTGTATACGTACTTTCAACAGAGATGACCACGTCAGAAATGCCACTGGCACTCTATGGCACGCAAAATGATACTCGTTGACATTTTATGTCCAAGGGACGTAATTCGTTTACGGGTAAATAGAAAAAATAGAGATAACGTTGCTCTTTCTGCGATCTGAGTGTCCAAATGGTTATTATTTATAAAGGTATTACGTAGAGAATATGTACATTATTATCTGGCGTGTTGTAATGGTTGTTACTATGATACTTGTTATGATTATTGCAGCAAACCTGTATCAAGACACAACGTTAATCTCTCACCAAGTGAGCCCAGAAGTTGCATGTACAAGCCATGACACGGCAACAATGAGTTTCACCGTAAGTTTTTCATTTGTATACGTACTTTCAACAGAGATGACCACGTCAGAAATGCCACTGGCACTCTATGGCACGCAAAATGATACTCGTTGACATTTTATGTCCAAGGGACGTAATTCGTTTACGGGTAAATAGAAAAAATAGAGATAACGTTGCTCTTTCTGCGATCTGAGTGTCCAAATGGTTATTATTTATAAAGGTATTACGTATAGAATATGTACATTATTATCTGGCGTGCTGAATGGTTGTAACTATGATACTTGTTATGATTATTGCAGCAAACCTGTATCAAGACACAACGTTAATCTCTTACCAAGTGAGCCCAGAAGTTGCATGTACAAGCCATGACACGGCAACAATGAGTTTCACCGTAAGTTTTTCATTTGTATACGTACTTTCAACAGAGATGACCACGTCAGAAATGCCACTGGCACTCTATGGCACGCAAAATGATACTCGTTGACATTTTATGTCCAAGGGACGTAATTCGTTTACGGGTAAATAGAAAAAATAGAGATAACGTTGCTCTTTGTGCGATCTGAGTGTCCAAATGGTTATTATTTATAAAGGTTTAACGTAGAGAATATGTACATTATTATCTGACGTGTTGTAATGGTTGTTACTATGATACTTGTTATAATTATTGCAGCAAACCTGTATCAAGACACAACGTTAATCTCTCACCAAGTGAGCCCAGAAGTTGCATGTACAAGCCATGACACGGCAACAATGAGTTTCACCGTAAGTTTTTCATTTGTATACGTACTTTCAACAGAGATGACCACGTCAGAAATGCCACTGGCACTCTATGGCACGCAAAATGATACTCGTTGACATTTTATGTCCAAGGGACGTAATTCTTTTACGAGTAAATAGAAAAAATAGAGATAACGTTGCTCTTTCTGCGATCTGAGTGTCCAAATGGTTATTATTTATAAAGGTATTACGTATAGAATATGTACATTATTATCTGGCGTGTTGTAATGGTTGTTACTATGATACTTGTTATGATTATTGCAGCAAACCTGTATCAAGACACAACGTTAATCTCTTACCAAGTGAGCCCAGAAGTTGCATGTACAAGCCATGACACGGCAACAATGAGTTTCACCGTAAGTTTTTCATTTGTATACGTACTTTCAACAGAGATGACCACGTCAGAAATGCCACTGGCACTCTATGGCACGCAAAATGATACTCGTTGACATTTTATGTCCAAGGGACGTAATTCGATTACGGGTAAATAGAAAAAATAGAGATAACGTTGCTCTTTCTGCGATCTGAGTGTCCAAATTGTTATTATTTATAAAGGTATTACGTAAAGAATATGTACATTATTATCTGGCGTGTTGTAATGGTTGTTACTATGATACTTGTTATGATTATTGCAGCAAACCTGTATCAAGACACAACGTTAATCTCTTACCAAGTGAGCCCAGAAGTTGCATGTACACGCCATGACACGGCAACAATGAGTTTCACCGTAAGTTTTTCATTTGTATTCGTACTTTCAACAGAGATGACCACGTCAGAAATGCCACTGGCACTCTATGGCACGCAAAATGATACTCGTTGACATTTTATGTCCAAGGGACGTAATTCGTTTACGGGTAAATAGAAAAAATAGAGATAACGTTGCTCTTTCTGCGATCTGAGTGTCCAAATGGTTATTATTTATAAAGGTATTACGTAAAGAATATGTACATTATTATCTGGCGTGTTGTAATGGTTGTTACTATGATACTTGTTATGATTATTGCAGCAAACCTGTATCAAGACACAACGTTAATCTCTTACCAAGTGAGCCCAGAAGTTGCATGTACAAGCCATGACACGGCAACAATGAGTTTCACCGTAAGTTTTTCATTTGTATACGTACTTTCAACAGAGATGACCACGTCAGAAATGCCACTGGCACTCTATGGCACGCAAAATGATACTCGTTGACATTTTATGTCCAAGGGACGTAATTCGTTTACGGGTAAATAGAAAAAATAGAGATAACGTTGCTCTTTCTGCGATCTGAGTGTCCAAATGGTTATTATTTATAAAGGTATTACGTAGAGAATATGTACATTATTATCTGGCGTGTTGTAATGGTTGTTACTATGATACTTGTTATGATTATTGCAGCAAACCTGTATCAAGACACAACGTTAATCTCTCACCAAGTGAGCCCAGAAGTTGCATGTACAAGCCATGACACGGCAACAATGAGTTTCACCGTAAGTTTTTCATTTGTATACGTACTTTCAACAGAGATGACCACGTCAGAAATGCCACTGGCACTCTATGGCACGCAAAATGATACTCGTTGACATTTTATGTCCAAGGGACGTAATTCGTTTACGGGTAAATAGAAAAAATAGAGATAACGTTGCTCTTTCTGCGATCTGAGTGTCCAAATGGTTATTATTTATAAAGGTATTACGTATAGAATATGTACATTATTATCTGGCGTGCTGAATGGTTGTAACTATGATACTTGTTATGATTATTGCAGCAAACCTGTATCAAGACACAACGTTAATCTCTTACCAAGTGAGCCCAGAAGTTGCATGTACAAGCCATGACACGGCAACAATGAGTTTCACCGTAAGTTTTTCATTTGTATACGTACTTTCAACAGAGATGACCACGTCAGAAATGCCACTGGCACTCTATGGCACGCAAAATGATACTCGTTGACATTTTATGTCCAAGGGACGTAATTCGTTTACGGGTAAATAGAAAAAATAGAGATAACGTTGCTCTTTGTGCGATCTGAGTGTCCAAATGGTTATTATTTATAAAGGTTTAACGTAGAGAATATGTACATTATTATCTGACGTGTTGTAATGGTTGTTACTATGATACTTGTTATAATTATTGCAGCAAACCTGTATCAAGACACAACGTTAATCTCTCACCAAGTGAGCCCAGAAGTTGCATGTACAAGCCATGACACGGCAACAATGAGTTTCACCGTAAGTTTTTCATTTGTATACGTACTTTCAACAGAGATGACCACGTCAGAAATGCCACTGGCACTCTATGGCACGCAAAATGATACTCGTTGACATTTTATGTCCAAGGGACGTAATTCTTTTACGAGTAAATAGAAAAAATAGAGATAACGTTGCTCTTTCTGCGATCTGAGTGTCCAAATGGTTATTATTTATAAAGGTATTACGTATAGAATATGTACATTATTATCTGGCGTGTTGTAATGGTTGTTACTATGATACTTGTTATGATTATTGCAGCAAACCTGTATCAAGACACAACGTTAATCTCTTACCAAGTGAGCCCAGAAGTTGCATGTACAAGCCATGACACGGCAACAATGAGTTTCACCGTAAGTTTTTCATTTGTATACGTACTTTCAACAGAGATGACCACGTCAGAAATGCCACTGGCACTCTATGGCACGCAAAATGATACTCGTTGACATTTTATGTCCAAGGGACGTAATTCGATTACGGGTAAATAGAAAAAATAGAGATAACGTTGCTCTTTCTGCGATCTGAGTGTCCAAATTGTTATTATTTATAAAGGTATTACGTAAAGAATATGTACATTATTATCTGGCGTGTTGTAATGGTTGTTACTATGATACTTGTTATGATTATTGCAGCAAACCTGTATCAAGACACAACGTTAATCTCTTACCAAGTGAGCCCAGAAGTTGCATGTACAAGCCATGACAAGCAACAATGAGTTTCACCGTAAGTTTTTCATTTGTATACGTACTTTTAACAGAGATGACCATGTCAGAAATGCCACTGGCACTCTATAGCACGCAAAATGATACTCGTTGACATTTTATGTCCAAGGGACGTAATTCGTTTACGGGTAAATAGAAAAAATAGAGATAACGTTGCTCTTTCTGCGATCTGAGTGTCCAAATGGTTATTATTTATAAAGGTATTACGTAAAGAATATGTACATTATTATCTGGCGTGTTGTAATGGTTGTTACTATGATACTTGTTATGATTATTGCAGCAAACCTGTATCAAGACACAACGTTAATCTCTTACCAAGTGAGCCCAGAAGTTGCATGTACAAGCCATGACAAGCCAACAATGAGTTTCACCGTAAGTTTTTCATTTGTATACGTACTTTCAACAGAGATGATCACGTCAGAAATGCCACTGGCACTCTATGGCACGCAAAATGATACTCGTTGACATTTTATGTCCAAGGGACGTAATTCGTTTACGGGTAAATAGAAAAAATAGAGATAACGTTGCTCTTTCTGCGATCTGAGTGTCCAAATGGTTATTATTTATAAAGGTATTACGTATAGAATATGTACATTATTATCTGGCGTGTTGTAATGGTTGTTACTATGATACTTGTTATGATTATTGCAGCAAACCTGTATCAAGACACAACGTTAATCTCTTACCAAGTGAGCCCAGAATTTGCATATACAAGCCATGACATGCCAACAATGAGTTCCATCGTAAGTTTTTCATATGTACACGTACTTTAAACAGAGATGCACAGGTCAGAAATGCCACTGGCACTCTATGGCACGCAGAATGATACTTGTTGACATTTGATGTCCAAGGGACGTAATCCGTGTACGGGGAAATAGAAGAAATAAAGATAACGTGGCTTTTTCTGCGATCTGAGTGTCCAAATGGTTATTATTTATAAAGGTATTACGTATAGAATATGTACATTATTATCTGTCGTGTTGTAATGGTTGTTACTATGATAATTGTTATGATTATTGCAGCAAACCTGTATCAAGACACAACGTTAATGTCTTACCAAGTGAGCCCAGAAGTTGCATGTACAAGCCATGACACGCCAACAATGAGTTCCACCGTAAATTTTTCATATGTATACGTACTTTCAACAGAGATGCACACGTGAGAAATGCCAGTGGCACTCTATGGCACGCAGAATGATACTTGTTGACATTTGATGTCCAAGGGACGTAATCCGTGTACGGGGAAATAGAAGAAATAAAGATAACGTGGCTTTTTTTGCGATCTGAGTGTCCAAATGGTTATTATTTTTAAAGGTATTACGTATAGAATATGTACATTATTATCTGGCGTGTTGTAATGGTTGTTACTATGATACTTGTTATGATTATTGCAGCAAACCTGTATCAAGACACAACGCTAATCTCTTACCAAGTGAGCCAAGAAGTTGCATGTACAAGCCATGACACGGCAACAATGAGTTTCACCGTAAGTTTTTCATTTGTATACGTACTTTCAACAGAGATGACCACGTCAGAAATGCCACTGGCACTCTATGGCACGCAAAATGATACTCGTTGACATTTTATGTCCAAGGGACGTAATTCGTTTACGGGTAAATAGAAAAAATAGAGATAACGTTGCTCTTTCTGCGATCTGAGTGTCCAAATGGTTATTATTTATAAAGGTATTACGTATAGAATATGTACATTATTATCTGGCGTGTTGTAATAGTTGTTACTATGATACTTGTTATGATTATTGCAGCAAACCTGTATCAAGACACAACGTTAATCTCTTACCAAGTAAGCCCAGAATTTGCATATACAAGCCATGACATGCCAACAATGAGTTCCATCGTAAGTTTTTCATATGTACACGTACTTTAAACAGAGATGCACAGGTCAGAAATGCCACTGGCACTCTATGGCACGCAGAATGATACTTGTTGACATTTGATGTCCAAGGGACGTAATCCGTGTACGGGGAAATAGAAGAAATAAAGATAACGTGGCTTTTTCTGCGATCTGAGTGTCCAAATGGTTATTATTTATAAAGGTATTACGTATAGAATATGTACATTATTATCTGTCGTGTTGTAATGGTTGTTACTATGATAATTGTTATGATTATTGCAGCAAACCTGTATCAAGACACAACGTTAATGTCTTACCAAGTGAGCCCAGAAGTTGCATGTACAAGCCATGACACGCCAACAATGAGTTCCACCGTAAATTTTTCATATGTATACGTACTTTCAACAGAGATGCACACGTGAGAAATGCCAGTGGCACTCTATGGCACACAGAATGATACTTGTTGACATTTTATGTCCAAAAGACGAAATCCGTGTACGGGGAAATAGAAGAATGGAGATAACGTTTCTTTTTCTGCGATTTGAGTGTCAAAACGGTTACTGTTTATAAAGGTGTTACGTATAGAATATGTACAATATTATCTGGTGTGTTGTAATGGTTGTTACTATGATAATTGTTATGATTATTGCAGCAAACCTGTATCAAGACACAACGTTAATCTCTTACCAAGTGAGCCCAGAAGTTGCATGTACAAGCCATGACACGGCAACAATGAGTTTCACTGTAAGTTTTTCATTTGTATACGTACTTTCAACAGAGATGACCACGTCAGAAATACCACTGGCAGTCTATGGCACGCAAAATGATACTCGTTGACATTTTATGTCCAAGGGACGTAATTCGTTTACTGGGTAAATAGAAAAAATAGAGATAACGTTGCTCTTTCTGCGATCTGAGTGTCCAAATGGTTATTATTTATAAAGGTATTACGTATAGAATATGTACAATATTATCTGTCGTGTTGTAATGGTTGTTACTATGATAAGTGTTTTGATTATTGCAGCTAACATGTATCAAGACACAACGTTAATCTTATCAAGTGAGCCCAGAAGTTGCATATACAAGCCATGACATGCCAACAATGAGTTCCATCGTAAGTTTTTCATATCTACACGTACTTTAAACAGAGATGCACAGGTCAGAAATGCCACTGGCACTCTATGGCACGCAGAATGATACTTGTTGACATTTGATGTCCAAGGGACGTAATCCGTGTACGGGGAAATAGAAGAAATAAAGATAACGTGGCTTTTTCAGCGATCTGAGTGTCCAAATGGTTATTATTTATAAAGGTATTACGTATAGAATATGTACATTATTATCTGGCGTGTTGTAATGGTTGTTACTATGATAATTGTTATGATTATTGCAGCAAACCTGTATCAAGACACAACGTTAATCTCTTACCAAGTGAGCCTAGAAGTTGCATGTACAAGCTATAACACGGCAACAATGAGTTTCACCGTAAGTTTTTCATTTGTATACGTACTTTCAACAGAGATGACCACGTCCGAAATGCCACTGGCAGTCTATGGCACGCAAAATGATACTCGTTGACATTTTATGTCCAAGGGACGTGATTCGTTTACGGGTAAATAGAAAAAATAGAGATAACGTTGCTCTTTCTGCGATCTGAGTGTCCAAATGGTTATTATTTATAAAGGTATTACGTATAGAATATGTACATTATTATCTGGCGTGTTGTAATGGTTGTTACTATGATACTTGTTATGATTATTGCAGCAAACCTGTATCAAGACACAACGTTAATCTCTTACCAAGTGAGCCCAGGAGTTGCATGTACAAGCCATGACACGGCAACAATGAGTTTCACCGTAAGTTTTTCATTTGTATACGTACTTTCAACAGAGATGACCACGTCAGAAATGCCACTGGCAGTCTATGGCATGCAAAATGATACTCGTTGACATTTTATGTCCCAGGGACGTAATTCGTTTACGGGTAAATAGAAAAAATAGAGATAACGTTGCTCTTTTTGCGATCCGAGTGTCCAAATGGTTATTATTTATAAAGGTATTACGTATAGAATATGTACAATATTATCTGTCGTGTTGTAATGGTTGTTACTATGATTAGTGTTATGATTATTGCAGCTAACATGTATCAAGACACAACATTAATCTTATCAAGTGAGCCCAGAAGTTGCATATACAAGCCATGACATGCCAACAATGAGTTCCATCGTAAGTTTTTTATATGTACACGTTCTTTAAACAGAGATGCACAGGTCAGAAATGCCACTGGCACTCTATGGCACGCAGAATGATACTTGTTGACATTTGGTGTCCAAGGGACGTAATCCGTGTACGGGGAAATAGAAGAAATAAAGATAACGTGGCTTTTTCTGCGATCTGAGTGTCCAAATGGTTATTATTTATAAAGGTATTACGTATAGAATATGTACATCATTATCTGGCGTGTTGTAATGGTTGTTACTATGATAATTGTTATGATTATTGCAGCAAACCTGTATCAACACACAACGTTAATCTCTTACCAAGTGAGCCAGAAGTTGCATGTACAAGCCATGACACGGCAACAATGAGTTTCACCGTAAGTTTTTCATTTGTATACGTACTTTCAACAGAGATGACCGCGTCAGAAATGTCACTGGCAGTCTATGGCATGCAAAATGATACTCGTTGACATTTTATGTCCCAGGGACGTAATTCGTTTACGGGTAAATAGAACAAATAGAGATAACGTTGCTCTTTTTGCGATCTGAGTGTCCAAATGGTTATTATTTATAAAGGTATAACGTATAGAATATGTACAATATTATCTGTCGTGTTGTAATGGTTGTTACTATGATTAGTGTTATGATTATTGCAGCTAACATGTATCAAGACACAACGTTAATCTTATCAAGTGAGCCCAGAAGTTGCATATACAAGCCATGACATGCCAACAATGAGTTCCATCGTAAGTTTTTCATATGTACACGTACTTTAAACAGAGATGCACAGGTCAGAAATGCACTGGCACTCTATGGCACGCAGAATGATACTTGTTGACATTTGATGTCCAAGGGACGTAATCCGTGTACGGGGAAATAGAAGAAATAAAGATAACGTGGCTTTTCTGCGATCTGAGTGTCCAAATGGTTATTATTTATAAAGGTATTACGTATTGAATATGTACATTTATCTGGCGTGTTGTAATGGTTGTTACTATGATAATTGTTATGATTATTGTATCAAGACACAACGTTAATCTCTTACCAAGTGGGGTGGGGGGTGGGATATTAGTGGGGGGTGGGGTAATCTCTTACCAAGTGAGACAAGAAGTTGCATGTACAAGCCATGACACGCCAACAATGAGTTCCACCGTAAATGTTTTATATGTATACGTACTTTCAACAGAGATGCTGCACACGTGAGAAATGCCACTGGCACTCTATGGCACATAGAATGATACTTGTGACATTTTATGTCCAAGGGACGTAATCCGTGTACGGGGAAATAGAAGAAATAGAGATAACGTTGCTTTTTCTGTGATCTGAGTGTCAAAATGGTTATTATTTATAAAGGTATTACGTATAGAATATGTACAATGTTATCTCGTGTTGTAATGGTTGTTACTATGATTATTGTTATGATTATTGCATCTAACATGTAACAAGACACAACGTTAATCTCTTATCAAGTGAGCCCAGAAGTTGCATATACAAGCCATGGCATGCCAACAATGAGTTCCATCGTAAGTTTTCATATGTACACGTACTTTAAACAGAGATGCACAGGTCAGAAATGCCACTGCACTCTATGGCACGCAGAATGATACTTGTTGACATTTGATGTCCAAGGGACGTAATCCGTGTACGGGGAAATAGAAGAAATAGAGATAACGTGGCTTTTTCTGCGATCTGAGTGTCCAAATGGTTATTATTTATAAAGGTATTACGTATAATGTACATTATTATCTGGCGTGTTGTAATTGTTGTTTTTTTTGTGTTTTTTGTTTTGTTTTTTTTCAATATTTTATTTCTTTTAATACATATATGCAAAAAACAATATAAGGTGTATGGCAGTACAAAAGTTACATATACATGAATGTAGTCATTCAATAGCACAGAACAATTATATTAAAGTGTCGTTTTACATGTATGTATTCCAAGAAATAAGTTACATTCAACGGCATAGACTAGAGGTAGTAGAAATTGAGAAAAGAAAAAGAAAATGAAAAAAGCGAGACAGAGAGAGAGAGAGAGAGAGAGCGAGAGAGAGAGAAAATTTGTTACCGAATACTGTTCAATTTTCTGTGTTTAAACGTAAAACTTCCCACTTTTTTGAATGATATTCCAATTTGTCTTTCGAACTGGCTATAATACGCTCTATATGTTCAATTTTTTGTATGTATGAGATGAAAGATGTAAAACTAGGAATCGTTTTCGCATACTTA